>JBBPBX010040714.1:0-11361 GCA_038048925.1 Garcialebias charrua
TACCTGCACGTTTTTCCTTTATGTTTTCCTCTCGGACCGTAGTTAAAATCCTGAAGCTCTTTGGACTTGGAGCTTCGGTACTCTTTGAAACATTTATATGATGGGCCAGGTTGTTCTGCTGAAATTAAAAAAGGTCGGTCTCAAAAATCAAAATGAGGTAACCAATAGCGCTAATATGTTTTATTCACAGGCTAATTAAAAAAGCTAACATTACGCTGCACTTACGGTACTTTGTTTAGCATTGTCCGGTTGTTGAGATGTCCCCTCTCCTGCATCCATCTGCTCTGTGCCATTTAAAAACTCCAAGGATCGACCGCACGAAATACAAAACAGCTTAATAAACTTATAGGTGTCCCACAGAACGGGCAAAACGTGACTCGACTGTCGTCCATCTTGGGTCAAAATGACCGCTTCCGGGTCATCACTTCCGGGTCATCACTTCCGGGTCAGCCTCGTTAGGACATTCCCTTTCCGTGTGATTCTCTCGTTTGCTAAAGTGTTTCAGAAAATGTTAATTTGTTTCAGAATTTGTTAAAGTGTTTCAGAAAATGTTAATTTGTTTCAGAAAATGTTAATTTGTTTCAGAAAATGTTAAAGTGTTTCAGAATTTGTTAAAGTGTTTCAGAAAATGTTAATTTGTTTCAGAAAATGTTAATTTGTTTCAGAAAATGTTAATTTGTTTCAGAAAATGTTAAAGTGTTTCAGAATTTGTTAAAGTGTTTCAGAAAATGTTAATTTGTTTCAGAATTTGTTAAAGTGTTTCAGAAAATGTTAATTTGTTTCAGAATTTGTTAAAGTGTTTCAGAAAATGTTAATTTGTTTCAGAAAATGTTAAAGTGTTTCAGAATTTGTTAAAGTGTTTCAGAAAATGTTAATTTGTTTCAGAAAATGTTAAAGTGTTTCAGAATTTGTTAAAGTGTTTCAGAAAATGTTAATTTGTTTCAGAATTTGTTAAAGTGTTTCAGAAAATGTTAATTTGTTTCAGAATTTGTTAAAGTGTTTCAGAAAATGTTAATTTGTTTCAGAATTTGTTAATTTGTTTCAGAATTTGTTAAAGTGTTTCAGAATTTGTTAATTTGTTTCAGAACTATTTGTTAAAGTGTTTAGCCTTATTTGTTAATGTGTTTTGCACCTCAGGGCCACCGTAGAAATATGTTTTTCTAAACTACAATTCATTGTCATTCTTAGTCAGTTATAATAACATAATTTATTAATACTCTGATGCATGCTCAATAATTTATTAAGTTTCATGCTATATATTTCTATATTGTGTAGATTTGTGGTTTTCTCCCACTTTTGTTCTTTGTTGTCATTGCAGGTGCAGTGAAGAGTCAGAGCTCAGCTGTGGACTATTACAGCAATTGGCAACTCTTTAAAAGGTAGAGTCATCGTCTTTGTTGGACTGTAAGTAACTCATGGTGATTACCTACAACGTCTCATTAGGCCCGAGCAGCAAAGCGCTGCGGAGGCCTATTGTAATGGTAGTGTTTATTTTATTTTTTTTAATTTAAATAAAATAAAAAATATATATTCTTCCATCAAATTAAATGGCCTTTTGGGGCCTTTATCATATCCCAAAACTCACCAAATTTGGCAGACTCATCAGGTCTGGTGAAAAATTACATATTTTGGGGGCGTGGTAAAAATTGCAACAGAAACGGCTCAAGAGCGCCACCTAGAAAATTTCAAACTTCCCTCCGCCTTGGCCTTAGTTTGATGTAGAATCATGAAATTTGGTACACTTGTCCAATTCACCAAGATGTACAGAAAACCCTCTGGCACCAACGTTGTATGATAAATGAGAAGGCGGCCATTTTGGAATGATGACCAAATTTTTACACCTTTTTTGGCGGTTTATAGTCTCCGCATTTGAATTAACTCCTCCTAGGGATGTCACTCAATCAGGTTCAAACTTGGCCGGTTTCTTCACAAGACATGGGGGACCAAACATTATCAAAACGGTTCGTTTTTATGCATGCTGAAGGGGCGGAGCCAGACATAAATTTAGACATCTCGCCATGAAAAACAAAACGCTAACAGCACCCAGGGGTGTCAAAGTCAAATACACCGAGGGCCAAAAAAACAAATTTGCTACAAGCCAAGGGCCGGACTGGTTCAATGTTTATTATAAGGAGGTGATATAAGTTTTTTTTTCTTCTTTCTGCACTCTTTTCATTCAATGTTTTTTTTTATGAATTTGTTTTATTTTGTCTCTTTTAAATGAATGAATAAATGAATTAAATAAAATATTAAATATTAAATAAAAAAAATTAAATAAACGCTTATGATCAATAATTCATGTGAATAATGCAGAATAACATCCTGATTTATGATCAATAATTCATGTGAATAATGCAGAATAACATCCTGATTTATGATCAATAATCCATGTGAATAATGCAGAATCACACCCTGATGCATGCTCAATAATCCAGGTGAATAATGCAGAATAATAAGCGCTTCTTTCATAACTTCTCCATCACTGAAAGACTTCTTATGTTGAGCCAGGATGCGGTAACACGGTAGGAAGCTATCGTAGCAGTTTACCTTTTGTGCTGGGCCGAGTGAAGATCGATTGCTGGGCTGCAAGCTTGTTTTAGCTCCCGCACTTTGAGTCCGTAAAGAACTTTTAGGAGGGAAGTCTGTCTCACCGTTTGTGCATCGTCTTGAAATGCTGCTTCAAGTTACACTTTTTGGGTAAGGCAACGCTCAAATTACAGATGAGGCAAATAGACTTCGAATTAGAATAAACAAAAAAATACTCCTCCTCCCACTCTGTGTGAAAATAATACGTTTTCGTTTGCTTGTTCGCTAGTTTTGCATCCATGTTTACTGCGTACTGACATTCACTCCACAGCGCTCTCACGCACTGATAGCTCCACTGCTGTCTTAAAGTCTCGTGAGTCACCGCACCCAAAACTCGCAAGACTATGTCTGTGAGAATACAAGATGGGGAGGGCTGAGGAAAGCGTTGCTGCGCATTGGAATATCGTCACTTCTCCCACCCCCCACCTCCACCACTTCTGCCGGAGTTAGAATGAAGCTTAGCAGCGGACATTTCACCTTGTTAACAGCTGAGAGCCTGCTGCCTGTGTTCTGTGGCTTGCGGGCCGGCTCTAATAGTTATTAAATATCATCCAGGGGGCCATAAATAATTGCTTTGCGGGCCGGATCTGGCCCGCGGGCCGCCACTCTGACATATGTGACCTACACGAATCAGGGGTGCTCATTAGGTAGATCGTGATCTACTGGTAGATCTCTGAGGTAGTACTGGTAGATCGTAGCATGACATAAAAAAAAAATTGTCTGTTCAGTGCCCTGATATTACTTCTTTTGTGAATTGATGCTATATAAATAAACTGAATTGAATCTTAGAACATCTTTACTCAGCAAACACAACAGTTTAGGTCAAAATACTATAATTTTAAAGCCACAATACTGTACTATAGTTCATAATGTCTTATCTGGCAACCCGACTGACATGAAAACTACAGCATTTTTCATGTAAACCAGCTTATTTTTGTTTATTACCCCCAATAAACATTGAAAAATCACTCCTGTTTCCACAGGTTGTTTTCGTGTAAACGGGGCCTTATAGTAGGTAGATCACTTTGACTTGATCATTTCAAAAGTAGCTCACATGCTGAAAAAGTCTGAACACCCCTGCATCAAACCTTCAGTGATTGACCCACATCCGGTCACCTGCAATACTGAATGGTCAAATCATGACATCACTTAAGCCACACACCCTGACAACAGGAAGTGAAAAGGTTTACCTTGAACGGTCCCGATCGGACCCTTGTTACCTAATCAGCGTGACAGTGTGTCCAGTGACCAAAGACATGTTGGTGTAACAAGCTTTCCAACACTGACAGTTTTGGGTGGAGCATGTGGGCGTGGCAATGTGACGAAGTAAGACGTAATGCCGTCACCATGCGTTTGGTTCTAAAATCCACACATTTGATCCGAGGAGTACCAAAATCAGTATGATCGATCATTGCCCACCCCTTGAACAGGAATCCATGATAATTGGCCAATAGCCTCCACAGCGCTCCCTAGAATATTTAAAAACCTCAGCCCCAAGCCATTTTTGGCCCGATAATTCTGAAACTTGGTGAACCTCTGTATCTTCTCAGGACCTACGAAAAACTCTCTTGGAGCGCTGGTCCAAATCCAACAGGAAGTTGGCCATTTTGGGTCAAAGTGTCATTTTCTAGCATATTGAATTGAGGATTTGACCGAACTCCTCCTAGGGATTTTGAAGGATTGCCTTCAAACTTGCCTTTAATATGCCCTTAACACATTGGACAGTAAAAGTTATCAAAAGCTTGCATTTTCATTTATGCTAAAGCACTTCTAAACACATTGGCCCTCATGCACAAAAATGTTCGTATTGTTATCCTAAATTCCTCCTACTTATGTTCGTACGAAGCGTTCGTACGAACATGCCACGTCAGATCCAACAACGTCTTCTATCATGAGGAAAAGCGTGTAAACGGGCTGCTTAAAGTTGATGGATCCCACCTGTTCTACTCACCTGCGCGTGCTCGCGGGAATGTAATTTACATAATTCCTACCCCTCAAAACACCATATAAGGCCACGCTTCCTGCCTTCTGACAGCAGGAAGTGTCCATTCATTCAAACTCGAAGTAAAAGGAGGAACTTCACGCGTTCAGAGATCTGCTCTCAGTGGCGCTGTGGCTACCCCCCCACCCCCCCGCAAGTGTCGGATGGTCAAATACCTTTAATTTTAGTGTACTGTGTTACATTATAGTTTCACTTATTCAGAAGAGCTGTGGCGCACCGCTACCCCCCCCCCGCAAGTGTCGGATGTGTTTTTCAACAGAAGCATTTTAAATTGTCTCGAAACTACTAACTTCATATTAATATTGTAGTGCATATGTTGTGTGTCCCGTGGGTCGTACAGTATCAGAAATCAAGAATAAATGGTTTGATCTGAAAATGGCTTCAAACAAACATCTCGCCGCAGCACGGACAGGAGGTGGTCAGGAGATGGTGGACAATAAATGCCACGCTGCAAGATGCCAACATGTTTTGCAGCACAAATGATGCGCGCACCTCCTGGTCAGCGCGCACCTCCTGGTCAGCGCGCCTCCTGATCAGCGCGCCTCCTGATCAGCGCGCCTCCTGATCAGGGCGCCTCCTGATCAGGGCGCCTCCTGATCAGGGCGCCTCCTGATCAGCGCACCTCCTGGTCAGCGCGCACCTCCTGGTCAGCGCGCCTCCTGATCAGCGCGCCTCCTGGTCAGCGCGCCTCCTGATCAGCGCGCCTCCTGGTCAGCGCGCTGATCAGGGCGCCTCCTGGTCGGGGCGCAACCACATTCTGCAGGTCATATTTCGGATCAGATATAATAATCTATTGCTCTGATGGTGTTTGCACAGCAGTCCAGCAATAGCATGAAGATCAGTCTTAATTCGTACTTGTTCTGCGGCGGTGTATGGGGATTTTATGTACCTGGGTGTTAATATGAGGAGCGGCTTTGATGACCAAGGGGAGCGCACGACTCATGAAGCCTGCGCGACACACCAGACAAATTAAACTTAAAATTATAATTCTAATTCAAACAGAATAACCTATTGTCAAGAATAATTATGGTGCGTGAATATTTTAAACCCAAAATATTTTCTAAATAACGAAATATGAAGTTATTAGTGGAGAAATCCCGTCTGGATGACAGCAGACTGACGCTCCTAAATTATACGACAGGTCCGGACCACTCGTAAATTTTGTTCGTATCTGAGAAAAATCCTAGGATACGAAAACATTGTTGGATGCCACAAATGATCCTAAATCACTCGTACGCACAGTATAAGCACAAATCTGTGCGTACGAATGGTTCGTGCATGAGGGCCAATGGTATTGTTGTTTGAACTTTCACTCCGGTGCGCCCCCTACATTATTCCAACACTTACAGATCAGTGATATTTCATCCAATATGTACTACAATTTTTGTACGTCATCAGTGAGCACTTCTACACACATTTCTATTATTATTTAACTTTTGACTCCAGTGCGCCCCTTACATAATTCAAATTGTTATATGTCAATGATAGACCATCTGATCTGTTCCAGATATTTTGTGCATCATCTGTGGGCACTTTTAAACACATTGATATGGTTGATTAACATTTGACTCAAGTGCGCCCCTTACATTATTCCAACAGTTACTTATCAGAGATACATCAAACTATCTGCACCAGATTTATGATGATTCATCAGTAAGCACTTTTGGACACATTGGTATTGTTGTTGGAAATTGTACTCCAGTGCGCCCCCTATCTCAGTGATACATAATCCCATCTGTATCAGATTTTTTGTACTTGATCAATGAGCACTTCCAGAACAATTGGTATTGTTGATTCATGACATCACTTAAGCCCTGCCAACTCACACAAGAAACTCACGATTATTGGGTGACTCTTTCAGCTTCCTCCTGTGTAACATACAAGACTGAAACTGTATCCGCTAACTGTTCTTGGTAAACTGGTGCAGGATGGGCACGAGAGTGTTCGAGGTGGCGACCGAGCGGATGAGCTGGAGCTCCCGCAGTCGCCACAATAAGGCCGGAGCGGCGCTAAGCTTCAAGGGCCTCAATGCTGCTTGCAGCTTTAATTCTCTTCATATGTTGTATGCAGGTGTAAATTATCAGTCGTGCAGGACATGGTAACGCCAAAAAATGTTAAAAACAAAGCAACTGGATCTCTATTCTGTAGCTGAAGACATCAAAGTTTATACTCAACAATCCAGGTAAAAAAAAAACAATGTTCAGCCAGGTAAATTGACGGTTTCTTCATTGTTTTGTTGAGATGCTTTATCCTCATCAAAAGGGCTTCATCAGTCTGAGGAGCCATTAACAAAGTCCCTCAAGCAGCACACTCCCATAGTGTAAAATAACACGAGCAGCAAACTCCCATAGTAGAAAAAAATGTTTGTTAGTGATAAAATTGTTTCTAGGGCCCACCCTATCCCCATCAACTCCTCTGAGGCAGCTATAACAAAGTGGTTGACAACATCAAAGTTAATGCTCAATAATCCAGACAAAAATCCAACATCTCGGTTTCTTTGTTGTTGTTGTGGTTTCAGTGTGGAGTTTGTGGTTTAACTTTTAAACCGAACGTATCGTCGACGATACGTTTTCACAAGCTATTTTTACATTGCCGTAACTCTGCAACCGTTTGCGCTATCAGAAAAATTTAAACGGTGTTTGAAAGAAAAAAGAGTGCGCTTTTATGCTGTTTTTGCTACAGTTACGGTAGTCACTCTCTCCCGGCTGCAGCGCTGGGGAAAAGCGAGGCTTTTGTCTTCAGCAGAAAGGAATGCAGCGTGAGCAGGCAAACATGAGCTGCAGAGCAGAAACTATGTCAAAACTAATGTTTTTCAAGGAATAAAAAGACAATAACCCACTGAGCAAAGAGACGTCTATACGACGTCTTTTTCAGGTCATTTCTGCACGTCGAAATCAGGTCCCTGGAAGGTCGAAAACGTTACGCCAGATGACGTCTTTTCCCCGACGTTTAAAAGACGTCTTTTTTCCGACGTCCAAAAGACGTCTATATTCCTGACGTCTAAAAGGCGTCTACATTAGACGTCTATATTCCTGACGTCTAAAAGGCGTCTACATTAGACGTCTATCTGACGTCAATAACTTACTGTATTTAGCTTATTCTAATTAGGCTATTATATTTAACTTATTTTAGTCACTTTACATGCTGCTTGTTCATGCTATGCATATAAAAAGTATAATGAATCTACTTTAAAATTGCGTTGAGGCAAACAAATCTAGGGAAATACTTTGACCATCCGCAGCTTTAAAATCCTACAAACAGTTGGATTAAGTTTTACAAATCACTCCATAAATTTTACCTTTATCCTGTTTATTTGACACAATTTAAAGGAACAGCATAACACATAAAATTGAGAATTCCACCTTTGGTAACTTAAAAAAAAAAGCTTTACATTACGGAACTTATCAACTGGTGGCAACACAAAATACACAAACAAATCTATAAAAGTACACATCTCTTGGGTCTGTACTTCACATAATTTTTTTTTTTTTAAATGCCTTCATTCTTTGGCCGTACTTAACATAAACAATAATAATTTTTTAACATGCCTTCATTTTTCTTTTTGATATAGCAGGCAGTAACAAGAGAATTAAAAAAGCTGTATAAAATTACAGTCCCCTCACCACAAAAATAATCTGTACAAAGTGTGCTGGTCATAATATTTTAAATAAGTTGTTTTATTTCAGGAATTCCATTCAAAAAGTGAAACATTCATTACACACAGACTGATATATTTCAAATGTTTATTTATTTTAATGTTGATGATTAAAACTGACAACCAATGACAACCCTAAATTCAGTATCTCAGAAAATTAGACTACTACTTGAGCTCAATAAAAATAAAGTATTTTTATAAATGTTGGCCAACTGAGATGTATGAACATGAAATGTACAATATGTACATCTTTCAATAGTTGGGGCTAAGGACCATGCTACCATGTTAATACTTTTCAGTTGGCCAACATCTATAAAAATCATTTTTTAATTGATCTCAAGTAATGTAATTTACTGATAATGAATTTGGAGTTTTCATTAGTTGTCAGTTATAATCATCAGCATTAAGATTATTTTTAAATATATCAGTCTGTGTGAATGAATATACAGTAATACTGTATAGAAGTTTTACTTTTTGAATGGAATTACTGAAATAAATAACTTTTTCACAATATTCTAATTTTATGCCCAGCACCTATTTGCATCTCCCCCCCAAAAATGTGTTCCTCAGTTCTGTGTGAGCCCGTATCCTCCACTTCTATGTGGCACGTTTTAAATGTCCTGTGTGACCCTATGTCCTCCACCTCTTTGTGGTGCATTAAATGTCCAGTGTCCACTTCTTTGTGGTGCATTAAATGTCCAGTGTCCACTTCTTTGTGGTGCATTAAATGTCCAGTGTCCACTTCTTCGTGGTGCATTAAATGTCCAGTGTCCACTTCTTCGTGGTGCATTAAATGTCCAGTGTCCACTTCTTCGTGGTGCATTAAATGTCCAGTGTCCACTTCTTCGTGGTGCATTAAATGTCCAGTGTCCACTTCTTCGTGGTGCATTAAATGTACAGTGTGAAAGCCCCACCTCCACTTCTTTGTGGCACATTTTTTCATTCAACCTTTATTTATACAGGCTAGCCTCGTTGAGCCACAGGGACTCATTTACAAGAGAGACCTGTCTCACTCACACCCAGGGTCATAGAGTCACCATCAGTCTAACATGCATGTTTTTGGACTGTTGGAGGAAACTGGAGCACCCGGAGAAAACCCACGCATGCACGGAGAGAACATGCAAACTTCACCCAGAAAGGCCCCCGGACCGGGATTTGAACCGGGGACCTGTTCGCTGAGAGGTAGCAGCTCTACCAGTTGTGTTACTTTAAAAGCAGCATAAAGACCTTTCTTTTTAAGCAAGCCTATTCTGCCTCCACATGATTTTATCTTTGATCTTAGCTGATATCATTATTGATTTTACTTGATTTTATCACTTGTTTTATTTTATTTATTTTTTAAGCAAGCCTAATCTGCATCCACATGATTTTATCTTTGATCTTAGTCGATATTATTATTGATTTTATTTGATTTTATCACTTGTTTTATTTTGATCTTTGCTTTATTACACTTTGTAGCACTTTGAGATTTTTATTAATGAAAAGTGCATTATAAATGGAATTCATTATTATTATTATTATTATTGTGTTAATTGTCCAGTGTGAGCCCATGTCCTCCTTTGCATGTTTTAAATGCTCTGCAGCATAAGTCCTTATAAAATCCTCTGTTGCTACAGAATCTCCATTCATGATTCCATCTGCATTTGCAAAAAAACAAACAAAAACAAAAAGTAATTAGCAATATGCAAAGGCAATCTGGAAAATGCACAGTGTCTTGCTGGGATCTCCCTGATTAATAAATAAATAAATAAAAACATCCATCCCAGCAAATGTTGATAGGTGGCTTTGAGTTTTTGCCAATCACTTAGAACACTAGTTAACACACTAACACACATTATTATTTATTAACCTTTATTTAAGCAGGCAAATCCCATAGAGATCACAGATCTTTTTTTCAAGGGAGGCCTGGACCTGAAGGCAGAACATGCATGTTTTGGATCTGTGGGAGGAAACCGGAGTACTCGGATAAAACCCACGCAAGCACGAGAAGAACATGCAAACTCCACAGAAACACTCCAGGTCCAACCGGGGATTGAACCCAGGACCTTCTTGATGTGAGACAATAGTGCTAACCACTGAGACGTCGTGCTGCCAAATTTGAGCACATCAGTTAAAAAATTGCTGCAAAACGCACTCGAGTTGCCAAACATTTTCATATCTATGAGGTGCCATTAGCAAAGTTACAAAAATCAACAGCAATATTTTAGTTTAGAGAAAACATTTTTTTCCAGTCATATTTTAACCATGTTATTAATACACGTCGTTCTAAATTAAATATTTAATTTGATAGCTAAATATTTAGTTTACAAAACTAAATACTGAACTTGCAAGTAAAATATTTAGTTCAGATGGTTAGTGGGTGGGTGAGCGTGTGTTGATACATACCTATCAAGAAATTTGTAGACAAAGTCCTTGGTGTGCTTTCCTCCAATTCTGGAAATTTGCAGAACCTGTTGGAATAAATCCATGATATAGTTCACTGACACTTCAAAGTGTTTGGTTGTACGGTACTGCGTTATGCTCGGCTTTCCTCCAGACTTGTAAAACCTACCAGGGTAGCAAATTTGGAGTCACGAGGTGCTCCTCTCTCACAAAATCCTCCATGGTCTCTATCCTTTTTGGCACAGGGTGGGAGAGGGATGTAGGGCTAGGCGATCGCCGAGGTCAATGAAGAAGTTGAATACGCTGAAACACTGGGGGGAAAAATAAAACAAAAACACACATGTCTTGATTACAATCTCTCCAACAGCAAGGTGGCTGTGGTTGATCATTTTTTTCCAAGTGTCTCACTGCTAACTGTTCAATACTTACCATCCTGAGGCAATGGGAATGCCCATCTTCCAATTTCTGATCTGGAAGTGGCATCGGTTTTCCATGAAAAAAATAATAAAATAAATTTTATTTTGCAAGGCCTGATAAAATAAACAATGGTTTAAAGTGTAATGTATACCGGTACTCACTGGGCGTTGACAGGTCCTTGGGTTGAGGCGCTGCACTTGCTGAGGACAAAAACAAAAGATTATTCAGCGATGCAAAATAATTAAGATGAAGCAAAAAGGTGCATTAAGCTGTGAAATGTCCTCTAGGACCAACGCTCCACAAATTTATTTATATATAT
>JBBPBX010040714.1:11943-29229 GCA_038048925.1 Garcialebias charrua
AAAGCAAAACAAAGAAACAAACAAAACTCGTAGCATACGGCTTACTTGGATAGAATAACTTATTTTCTAAACTGTACTGTTCGATTTTCCTTTACATCGTCTGCCGCAGTCGTAGACACAAGTTAGCTTACCTTACACAATGTAGCTTAGCTGTTAGCTACATGTACGTTGTGACCACAGAATTCAAGAGAACAAAGCTATAAAACAGAACCAATTACCTTCAACTTCTGAATGGATTGCAGCAAGTTTAGGGCAGGAGTTCCGTGACAAATGAACTGAACACAGTTCGCTCCGATAGAAATCACCGGAGCACAGAGAGAAAACAACGGTTGGTTTTATTCAAGCCAGCGCGGTTCAACAAGAGAGGTGTTGACTGGTTGGAACAGATCACGTGATACCTCCGCCAATCCAATCATAACGCTCGAGTTCCGAAGTTCTTCTTCTTGTTTTTTAATGGAAGAAAGCAAAAAACACAAGTACTGCCACCTACTGAAATGAATGTGTGACCGCGACGTCGTGGAATAAATGAGGTTTCTTGTAAATGAGTCGATCGAATGAGATATAACCTGCCTAAAGGTTGAATGAATGAATAACAACAAACAACAACAATAATTATATTCTTCAAATAAATAATATACATTTGTAAAAAAGAAAAAAAGAATTGAGGAAATGCATTAAAATGTTATTAAAAAACAACAATCTTAATAAATCAATTGTCTAACTGCAAATTTATAGTCCTAAAAGTTTAACTCTGTGAACCAGGTCCAGATAATGTCCAAAACTGACGTTCATACGACGTACAAATGCGGTCATAGTTAGACGTCCTAATTAGACCTTGTTTGCACGTCGGGGCGACGTCTAGAATTGGACTCTCAAACGACGGACAAGTCTAATTTGTAAAAAAAGAAAAAAAAATTGAGGAAATGCATTAAAATGTTATTAAAAAACAACATTCTTATTAAATCAATTGTCTAACTGCACTTTTATAGTCCTAAAAGTTTAACTCTGTGAACATGGTCCAGATCACCTCCAAAACTGACGTTCATACGACGTACAAATGCAGTCATATTTAGACGTCAAAAATAGACCTTGTTTGCACGTCGGGGCGACGTCTAGAATTGGTCTTCGACTAACGGGCTCTATATAGACATCACCTCGACGTCCCCTGGACGTCTACTGTTTAGTGGGTAACTCTTCACTTCCCATCACAACTTCTCGTTGACTCTGTTCCTGTGTCAAATAAGCATGAGATCCTGAACTGTTTCAACAAACATTTTGTTGCTTCTAGTTCATTATTTGACAGTTACTAATGGAAAATCAGCCACTTCATCTAATAACCAAACTTCTACAAATCAAATCCCTCCTACAAGTCAATCCTCAGTTAATCACCACCTTCTCTTTTTCTCCGTTCTCAGTCAGTGAGGTAACTTAACTGTTAAAAGGTCTTGATCCTAAAAAATCTGCAGGTCCAGATGAACTTCCATCTTATTTCTTAAGGCTGGCTGCTCATATCATCACAGTCCCTGTGACCCACATCTTTAATCTGTCCATAAGCCAAAACTCCATTCCGGATGCTTGGAAAACAGCCTTTGTTCTTCCTTTGCTGAAGGGAGGTGACTCCACCTCACTGAACAACTATCGACCGATCTCTAAACTCTGCATTTTAGCCAAGGTTCGAAAACAATTTTGGCAAAAGCAAAAGTATTTTCTCACGGTAACCTGCGCGTTTACCAAATGGGTAGAATTCCTACCAGCCCCTAACGACACAGCACAAACCACTGCTATGTTGTTAATGAATCTGTAAGAGTGGCACTCTCTGCAGCTCCAAGATGGCCGCCAATCACCCTCAGCTGACGGTCATCCACCTGATGAGCTACACTCCTATTTAAGGCTGCAGTCGAGTACTACTCATCGCTGAAGCATTGATTCTTGTTATGGTAAATCATGCTTCTAGCCAGTCTTGTGTTTATTGCAAAGAGACTTACCTTGTTCTTATGTGCCTACAGTCATCACGTCTGATTTTGGATCTGGATCCTGTTCCTCGTGCCATGCCCTCCAGCCACTTGCCTGCCTTCTTTGCCCTCTGGAATCAATTGGAGTTATTGGATGTTTATGGAACCCATCTCCCTTCATCATCTGTAAGAACAAACAAACATTTGAAAAAAACAACATTCACAACAGACCCTGGGCCTACTCCTTCTGACGTTCTGCTTCCTCCTTCCTCCTCCAGGGATTCCAGATGAACCACGTTGTACTTTAAACCACTGTAAATAATAAACACTGTTCTTTTGTACTCTCATGCCTTGTGTCGTTCTGGGTCTCGTTACAAACTGGGTTACCTAGAAACCATTACAGAATCATGTATTCTCAAGGTTTGGACTCCCCCTCAGGGTGAACTCAGACCAAGGTACACACTTCACAGGTGAAGTAATGAAAGAACTGTGGAAGACGCTAGGCGTCAAAGCCAACTTCCATATTGGCTACCACCCACAGGCTTCAGGCCAAGTGGAGAGAGCAAACAGAACTGTGGTGAGTATTTTGAAGAAATACGTAGCCGCAAACCACAAGGACCGGGACGTAAAACTCCCTCTGGTCCTCATGGCCATAAGGGCCACTCCACACACATCAACTGGCATCTCTCCCTTCGAGATGATGACCGGTTGACAAATGACTCTCCCTCTACACCTGTTGTACCAACCAGGCGACGCCGCCATGGCGACAGCCTACACCACACAACAATACATGAAAGACTTGAATAAACACCTCAGAAACACTTTTGCTTTCCCCCAGAAAAACCTGGAAAAATCCACTGAAGGACGCAAGGCATACTACCACCAAAAGGCCTCTCACGAGGAACTCCAAGTGGGAGACAGGGTCTCTATACGTTTGTCCCTTCAACCGGGAAAGGAGAGTCCGGGACCGGAACTATCGCCCGAAAATTAATGCCCAGGTGGACTGAACCTCATTTGATAACAGACAGTGTCCTTAATTGTCTACGAAATCAAAATCAGCAAAGGCCTCAAAGAGCCACTCGTTAAATGGGTACATCGGAACCAGATCAAACCTTACAAGGAGTTCAATGACTCCACAAAAGACAAAGCTCTCACAAACTCACAGACTTCATGGGAAAATAAGGTCGTCCAAGCACAAGATAGTTAATAAACTAAATAGGTCAAACTAAATCAGGAGCTAAAAGAAACTGCTCCAACTAGAACTTAGAAACGCTAAGTCCAAAATCCTCAACAAAATTTAACCAGAGCAAGTTTAAATCCACAGGATTTAACTTGACATTGGTTAAAAAGCTAAGACCTATCCTTTCTTGTGTGTTGCATGTTGGAATCTGACTACAGAGTGAGTTGAAGCAGTGAAGCATTGTTTTCTAGTTGCTTAATCACTACTTTTGTTGTTGTTGAAATATTGTACTGGTTCTGAACACTCCCAGCCAAAAGAGGTTTTGTTTTAACACAAGTTAATGACTAATATGGATTTTAACTATGCCAACATGCAGTTCATTTGTTAACTCTACAGTCAATGTAAATTAATGCTATTTTAGGTACCGTAATCTACATTGATCTCACAACTTGTCAAGTCAAACCAACTCGAACAATTCTATTATAAGATTACCTAAAAAAAATTAATGTCTCACCATAGACTCCAAATTTTTAAAGGTAAAACCCAAAAACTTAAGTAGTTTGTCTAAAGGACAACAGACAATTAGACCAAACTATATATTTTTTTCTATTTTAGTTCTAACTTAAACTAAGTTATGAATGGAACAAGCTGAAGAAAAATATAAAAAATATAAAAATAAATTGGTAATGATTATAAGAAGATGCAAGAAAGAATACTATAGTGATTTATTAAACAAGAGCAATGGTGACACTAAAACAACATGGCGAGTAATAAATGAGGTTCTAAAAAGTCATAAAGCAAAAACGAACATTGCAAAATATTTTGTGAAAGATGACAAAGAAATACATGATGAGAATGATATCGTAAATGAATTTAATCAATATTTTGTAAATATTGGATCAAGCCTTGCAGCTAAAATACCAAAAGTAGATAATAAGGTGTGTCATTCAATTAAAAGTTGCACCAACAGTATTTTTCTTAGTGGAACTAACAAAGAGGAAATTATGAAAATGGTAAAAAATCTCTCAGACAAGAGATCAAAAGACTGGGTAGACATGGATATGATGTTCGTAAAAGAAATAATAAGTTATGTTATTGAACCGTTTACATATATATGCAATTTATCTTTTTCAACAGGAATATTTCCAGATAACATGAAAGTAGCAAAGGTAATTCCTCTTTTTAAAAATGGTGATAAATGTGTATTCAATAATTATAGGCCAATATCCTTATTACCACAGTTCTCAAAAATTCTAGAAAAACTATTTGTGACCAGATTGGATCAATTTATTGATAAACAAAATATTTTAAGTAGCAGTCAGTATGGGTTTAGAGAAAAAAACTCTACGTCAATGGCTCTCATGGATTTAATGGAACAAATAACTAATGCTGTCGATCATAAACAGTTCTGTGTTAGTGTTTTTGTTGATCTAAAAAAAGCATTTGATACCATTGACCACACCATTCTCCTTGAAAAACTAAATAAATATGGTGTTAGAGGACCAGCATTACAGTGGGTATCTAGCTATTTGAAGGACAGGAAACAGTTTGTGCAAATAAATGATGTTAGATCTGACCTCCGTGATATCACTTGTGGAGTTCCTCAGGGTTCTGTGCTTGGACCAAAGTTATTTATTTTATATGTGAATGACTTGGTAAATGTGTCAGGACTACTTAAATGTGTTCTTTTTGCCGATGACACCACATTTTTCTGTTCGGGTAATGACATAAAACAGATTTTGGATATGATGAAAACAGAATTTATAAAAATACAAACTTGGTTTAAATTAAACAAATTATCTTTGAATTTAGATAAAACTAATTACATGATATTCAGTAACAAAAAGAGAATTGTTGATGACGATCCATTTGAAATTGAAGATGTTGTGATCTGTAAAGTGAGTGAAGTGAAGTTTCTGGGTGTTATCATTGATGACAAACTGACGTGGAAACATCATGTAAATTCCATTAAAAAAATAGCTAGATCAATTGCAGTATTGTATAAAGTCAGGGATTTTTTAATTGATAAAGCTTTACATATGTTGTATAACACAATCATTGCTCCACATTTAATCTATTGTATTGAGGTTTGGGGAAAAGCGTGCAAAACTATTACAAAGCCTGTTTTTATTTTACAAAAGAGAGCTGTAAGAGTAATCACCAGAAAACATTTCAGTCACCCATCAAACACTTTGTTTCTTCAGCTAAACTTATTGAAATTCCAGGAATTGGTAGAATATAGTATTTTATCAGTTATGTATAGGGCTCATAATAACACATTACCTTTAAATATCCAAAGAAATTTTATAAAAAGACAAAGTTATTACAATCTCAAAGGGACAGAGATATTCATCAAACCACAATTTAGAACCAGCTTAAAGGGACGGTCTACCTCAATTCAGGGAGTTCGATTGTGGAATGCTCTGGAGAGTGATGTTAAAAATGAAAAATCAATGTATACATTTAAGAAAAAGGTAAAAAAAGACTTGCTCAAAAACTATATATGATGTAACCTTGCGTATTTGTGTATTACACCTATGTTGTACTTATGGTGTAGCTTAGTGCGTTTGTGTATTACAGTTAGAAAAATTAAGTAGAATTATTCATTTTTGTGATGTATTTTGTGTATTACATTTAGGAAAATTAAGTAGAATTATTCATTTTGTGAACATCTTGATGTTGTGCCATCTTTTAATTTGTGTATTACAGTTAGAAAAATTAAGTAGAATTATTCATTTTATGATCTAGTTTGTGTATTACAGTTAGGAAAATTAAGTAGAAAAAAATAATAAAAAAATAGGAAAATTAAGTAGAAAAAAAAATTAAGTGTGATGTATTTTGTGTATTAGTTAGAAAAATTGTGTATTAGTTAGAAAAATTAAGTAGAATTATTCATTTTGTGATGTAGTTTGTGTATCACAGTTAGAAAAAGTAAGTAGAATTATGGGTGATGTAGTTTGTGTATTACAGTTAGAAAAATTAAGTAGAATTATTCATTTTGTGATCTAGTTTATGTATTAGTTAGAAAAATTAAGTAGAATTATTCATTTTGTGATGTAGTTTGTGTATTACAGTTAGGAAAATTAAGTAGAATTATTCATTTTGTGATGTAGTTTGTGTATTACAGTTAGAAAAATAAGTAGAATTATTCATTCTGTGATGTTGCTTGAAGGTTATCATTGGTTGAACAAACTGTGAAATAAGGGGCAGATATAATAAGATTTCATCTTCTTTCTGCTCCCTTCATTTTATCCTACTTGTATTCTTGTATCTGATGAAACTGTCTTGTATTGTTCTTTTAAAATGAATGAATAAACATCAATCAATCAATCAATCAATGGAGGAATAGTTTGGAAGAAGAGGCCTTCGTTACAGAAGCCCTCTTGACCCTTACATAGGTATAGAGCTCTATATCTAACTTTTACAACATGATCCACCCCTTAATTGGTAATTGTAGCTGATCTAAATCACGATAGCTTACACACCAGGTGCATATAGGTTAGGCTAATGTAAAATCCCAATCATAAGCCCACTTAAAACCACATACTGTAATTGCATGACCTAGAACCAGAATGGCACAGACTGGAAACCAGCCAGCAAGAAACCTTCGATGTGGGGACTTGCAACTCCAACTTGGTCTCCAACCTTCATCCAAGGGTCGCCTCCTCTGCGTCAATCAAGAGATCCCCTCTACATGCTGATACAAAAACAATTGTTGCTGATCAATCAACAACCCCAATCAATGTGGAATTACTGCTGTGGATTATAAGCTTTGTTCCAATGGATTAAAAACTCTGCTTCCAAGGGATTATAGAAGTTTTGCCGCAATGGTATTACCAACAAACAGTATGGAATTACCATCAAAATATATGGGATTATAATTTTGATTTTCCACTTGCTGGATTACATCAAGATCAGAGACATTTGGTGGTGTCCTTTCGTGTCGGAACTCATCCCCATGGGCGGGCGATGACTTCCAAAAGGGGGGAATGTAGTGGACCAGACCCTGGTTTCTGAGGACCGCTTTGGACACACCTTATCACTGAATCTCTCAGTGCAACACAAAACACAGTTTTATTTTATTAATTTGAATCAAGACACAAATTAAAACACAAGAGACTCTTTATTCTTTAATTTTGTTCTAATTCAAATATAATCAAAGCATAACCTTGTGTTATTCGTATGAGCAGTGTTGTACTCTACAATATGTTGAATGATCATGTGTTAATATGCTGGTTTATTTCTTCATATGATGGTGTTCAACCATGGCTAAGTTGAAGGACAATGTCAGAGTGATCTGTTAGTATTTGTTTAGAAATGTAAAGACAGTTTTAATCAAGTTTAATCATAATGTTGGCTCTGTCTCCTCTTCATTCCAAAACACCTTTCTCTGTTCTTAATCCTTCACTCCTCTGAACCTTCTGACCTGATCTAATTCCCTCCTACCTCCCTGGTTGTTGACCAATGAACGGAGTGGAAACTCTGATGTCAAGTTTCCCTCAAAACTCTCATTTCCTGTTTCTTCCCCTGTCTTGCTGGAGAACAGAGCTGTGAAGTTTCTTCTCCTAAAAAGCTGCGGGAACGGTGGTGGTCATGCGTCAAGGACCCCGTTAACGTCAGTAAGGTTTCACCGCACGCGTGCTATGAAACCAGAACCGAGCGTAAGCTCCACTTTGAATGAATTTTCCTTCTAAGGAATGTTTTATTCTGAAACTTAACCGGAACTGCTTGCCACTACTCTGATTTGGTCAGAAGCGGACGTTTGGAAGCTGAAAGTTGTAAACACGCCGGGATCGGTGTTGGCTATAACTGGACAAACAAACCTCTTACTTCCACAACTGAGACCCTCTCTGACCAGAAGGGCGGACGTCTTTACAAGGTACAGAGTTGTGATTGTTTACTAAAAGGCGGACCGGGGTCCAGCAGATGCCAATCAGAGAGTGTGCTTCTGGTTAAACTCACCCCTCAGATAACTCTATTCTTCTCCCATCTTCCTCCTCCTCATCTTATCTTTGCCATCTCTAAGCTAAGAAGCCTTCAGATTAAGTTATTATAAGACCTTATAAGTTAATCTGTTGTCCCTAGCAATTTACGGGTGCATAATTAATCTGTGCTGAAGTTAATTTATAAGAAATTGATCAATCAATCAATGTACATACGATGATGTAATTTTATGATTCTGTTAATAAATGATTCATCTCCTGGTGGATCGACATAAATTAATGTTTCATTGTCACATTACATCTCAGTATCTGGTCACAACTTTATCGATTAATCTGAAAAAGAGAGAACCCGTGAATATTAGATGATAATTTGTGTCAGGATAAACCTGCTCATTTTACATCTGGTGTACAGTAAAATCAGTAAATCTGATCATCACCTGTACCCCTACACTCTCAAATCAAAAGTTATCTGGACTCATTTAACATCTTACCTCTCCATCAATCTGGTTTCAGGAAAAAACAAAGCACAACGACTGCTTCTCTGAAGGTTCTTAATGACGTTGTTGAAGCATTGAATGCTAAGGATTATTGTTCTGCACTTTTGTTAGACCTGTCTAAAGCTTTTGACACTGTGGATCATGACATCTTGTGTCATAAGCTCTCAGATATCGGTTTCTCAGATCACACCATTGGTTGGTTTTCTAACTATCTTTCCGATCTGAGGCAATGTGTTCAACATAACGGTACTTCTTCCAGTTATTTAACAGTTAAAAATGGTGTACCACAAGGCTCAGTCTAGGACCAACCCTCTTTACAATCTACATAGGTAATGTAGGTCAGAGCATCCCTGATGCATCCTTACATTTCTATGCTGATGACACAGTTGTTTATTGTCAAGCTAAAACAGTTGCTAAGGCTTTCCGGCTTTTGCAATCCGCTTTTGACATCATGTCAGATTTGTTCCGGCTCAAACTTGTCCTAAATGCTGACAAAAACAAAAGGGATGCTTTTTTTCAAACAGGAAGTCGGTCCTAGCAGTTCTTCCTCTGATTTTATCCTCAAATGGTGTCCCTATTGAGTTTGTTGATTCCTATAAATATTTGGGTATCCTGGTAGATTTGCATCTCTCTTTTAAACTCCACGTGGAAAACCTAGTAAAGATACTGAAAGTTAAACTGGGTTACTTTTTCAGAAACAGATCATGTATAACACTGAATGCTAGGAAACACCTTGTAACTGTGACTTTCCTTCCCTCCATTGATTATGGTGACAATATCTACATGAACGCTCCTACAAGCACCCTGCAGATGTTGGATGCTGTCTATTATGGTGCACTAAGATTCATAACTGGCTGTGATTATTGTACCCACCACTGCACCCTGTATTCCCTGGTTAACTGGACATCATTAACTTCACGCAAACTCTTCCACTGGTACATTTTCATCACTTCTTGGTCTGCTGCCTTCATACATCTCCTCCTACATGTCTTTGCGTGAGTGCAGCTACAGCGTGCGCTCTCAGGACATGATTACCTGCAGTGTTCCGTCAGTGAGAACTGAACTTGGCAAAAGGTCCTTCTCCTACTCCGCTCCTGCTTCCTGGAACATCTTACACAAAGATCTGAAGTTCTCGGCCTTGATCTCTCTAAATGGCTTTAAGAATCTGTTGGAATCCTGACAAAAACCAATGCAAACCTGTTCCTGTTTTTGATTTTCTACACCTACCTTATATTCTGTCTGTTTTGCTACTCTTATATCTTTGTTTTAACTTGTTAAAAAATATATTTATATCTCTATTTCTCTCTTATGATTGTCTATTGCTGTGGTCAGTGTCACTGATAATCTGGTACAACACCTTCCCAAAATCGTAAAGCTTAAAAAGAAAACAGTTTTCAAGGAGAATAAATACTTTAATGAATAAAATTACGCCTAAACATTGATTTGTTGTCTCTTAATACAAGAGATGAGAAATCTAAATTACAACATGTATGCAAAAGAGAAAAATAAATTAAGTATATTAACATGTGCAAAGTGATCTACCTACTATAAAGCCCCATTTACACGAGAACAACCTGTGGAAACATTAGTGTTTTTTTCAATGTTTATTGGGGGTAATAAACAAAAAATAAGCTGGTTTACATGAAAAATGCTGTAGTTTCCGTGTCAGTTGGGTTGCCAGATAAGAAATTATGATCTATAGTTCTGTGGCTTTAAAATGATAGTATTTTGACCTAAACTGTCGTGTGTGCTGAGTAAAGATGTTCTAAGATTCAATTCAATTCAGTTTATTTATATAGTGTCAATTCACAAAAGAAGTAATCTCAGGGCAATGAACAGAAACATTTATATTTACAAAATAATAATTTAACAGAAACATTCATAGATAAAATAATAATTTAA
This sequence comes from Garcialebias charrua, assembly GCA_038048925.1. Lineage (NCBI taxonomy): Eukaryota > Metazoa > Chordata > Actinopteri > Cyprinodontiformes > Rivulidae > Garcialebias > Garcialebias charrua. Next base: position 22,418 of record JBBPBX010040714.1, read on the forward strand.
CACTATTTGTCTGAGGAGCAGACTGCTTTGAATTTAACTGAATCTCATCTTGAGCAAGATGAAGTTTGTGTTGTGTTTCTTGAACATGTGCACAGAAAAGAGGTGGTAAACAAGGCATTTTTAAAATTTATCTGGCAACCCTGGGCTCAGCTGTATTCATTGTGGATGCAGCGACTGCATGATCACAGTTACGTCCTAGTAGTTTTTATTTATTTATAAATAAGCTTATTTTTGTTGATTATGGTCTTGAGTCTCTTACATCTACTTTATAGTTTTAATTCGATCTCTAGATTATAGCAGCAGTACAGAAGTTATCATTAGATAAATAAAGTCAGAAAGTGCTGAACATTGTTTTTCTTTTCTTTTTACTACCTCAAACCATTAGCAGACATGTTTTTACGGTTTATTGTTAAAATTGTTATTAAACTTCAATCAATCAAAACTTTATTTCAGACTCATATGGTCCATAGTAACAAAACAATTTAATTTCTTTGTATTTTAGGATGCTGCTGATACACACAAACCTACGGACACATGGAATAATCATGAAGCAGAGATGGGGACTCGAGTTTGGGACTCGGACTCGAGTCGCACTTAAGTCGCAAAAACAGAGACTTCAGACTCGACTCGGACTTGCATTCAAAAGACTTCCAACTCGACTCGGACTTGCATTCAAAAGACTTCCAACTCGACTCGGACTCGCCATTTGAGACTCGTGAGCATCGAGAATTGTTCTGAACCGGGACTAACTGTGCGGTTTTCCCGAAATCGTTCAAAATATTAATTTGCGATTCCTATGTTCGATGCTAGTTAGCCAACCGGAAGTAGCCGCCACCGAAAACCAACGAAGAAGAATCCACCGGAAGTGTGCATCTGCTATCGATAGCGTACTAATTTAATAAAATGACCAGTCAGGTCAGTGCAGCACTTGCAATAATTTTCTATCATGCAAAGGAGGGTGGAGAAGTAAAATAGTGTCCCGTCTTTGACGTACTCCACCGGATTATTTTTGCTTCGTATCCGACCGGAAGTACAGAGTAGTCCGTCTGCAAAACGCTCCGCCGAACTTTTCGCTAATCGCTACCTCTTCGACTCCATCAGGTAAATAAATAAACTATAAACTACATCTCATACCAACATTAAGGCAGCTAACAAGTTATACTCCGCTTAAAGCGGTAAGTCAGCTCAAATACACACGATGCTAACGTTAGCTTGTATTTTTTCTTAGACAAACGACCTGAAATGGCTTCACAGTGTTCAGTTCACCAGTGACTGTCCAAGGTAAATACGTCAGTGTAACCGAGTGCCACAACAGTTACAGCATATGTTGTGAAAAGGTTGCATCCCTTTTCAGATGTGGATTCAATTCAACCATGGACTGCACTTACATTGCACTCAAATCCAACACTTATTAACATTCTTAATTCATTTAAAGTTCTCTGTGTCTTTTAAAATGTTTTAATGTCTCTAGTTTTCATTATTATATAATTTCTGTTTATGTTCTCTTTCATTCCATTATGAGTGAATGTCACAGTTTGAAGAATTATTGAATAGGTTAGTTAGGCAATAACAACAGAGCTAATAATTGTATACATTCTCAGTCTTAAAAATGATTTAATAATCTCTTTTTACTGATAATACTGATAAACCTGTTGTTTGTTTAGGAACCTCCCTGCAGTCTGTCCAGAAAGTCTCCACTGGAGGAGCGTTTTGCTGAGGAAAGGGCACAACATAATTTCACAGCTCCATGTCCATGAAGAAACAAATGGAGAGAGGGCTGCAGATACCAGGACATCCCACCAGCTGTTCTGTCTGAAGATCCTGCTGCTGGTGGAACCAGGTTAGCCCATCAGTGGGAGCTCAGTAACATGACTGCAGCATCAGACACTGGACAATATTATATGTATAATAATAATAATATATGTTGGTGAGTCCTCCATGTTGGCTCTCTGCCCTGTGAGAAATTCATAGTAAATGTAACAAAAAGGAAAAAGTTCATAGCATTAAATTCAAACAGAAGTTCAAATTATTTCATCCTGAAATAACTCTGGCTAACTACTGTAGCTTTTTTATAACATGGAGTTAAACTCAAAGCAGTCTCCTCAGATAAATAGTGTTACCATTATTTTTATATTAAAGTTTCTGTTAACTTATTATTTTTACATTTGATTGTTTCTGTTCAGTGCCCTGAGACAACTTGTGACTTGGAGCTATACAGTATAAATAAACTGAACTGAATTGAATTGAGGAGAGACATTTAATGTAATGTTTTGGCCTCTACATTCAGATAAAAATAAGCTGTAACGTGTAGTCAGTCACTGCCTAAAAGGTTGTTAGCAGCTGCTACAAACAAGCTTAGCGTCAGTGTGTTAATCTAATGTTAACCTGGATATTTTTAAAAGGAGAGACATTTAATGTCCATTGTTTGCGAATGAATAGCATACATTCATTCACGGTGTCACTCAAATATTAGGGACTTGACTTGGACTTGACTTGGACTTGAGATCAGAGACTTGAGACTTGACTTGGACTTGAGATCAATGACTTGAGACTTGACTTGGACTTGACCTGGACATGAGATCAGAGACTTGAGACTTGACTTGGACTTGAGATCAGAGACTTGAGACTTGACTTGGACTTGCAAAAAATGACTTGTGAGCATCTCTGTCATGAAGACTATGGGAGGTGATGCTGAACATGGATGACAACATGTTTGTGCATCATTTCAGAGTCAACAAGACCCAGTTCACATCTGTAATGATGCAGCTGCAGGAGGAAGGAGCAGTGTCAAGGTGCAGCACCAGTCCCTGTAGAAAAGAAGGTCCTGATGTTCCTGTGGTACATGGCCAACCAGAACAGCTTCAGGGAGATGTCTGACAAATTTGGTCTCGCAGTCCTCAGCACACAGGATCATCATGGAAGTACTGAAGGCCATTTTGCACAATGGGACACACCTTCATCCCCTGGCCTAACGAATTGATGCTGTGGTGATGATTGTCATCATGGCAGCCTGCCTTCTGCATAACCTCTGCATTGGGGCTTCACCAGTGTGTCAGGATCACCCAAACAGCTGTCCAAGGCAGGATGAAAATGACTAAATTACTCTTTACTGTGATGTGTGGATGCTGTACTTGTATTAGCTTGTCATAACTTGTCAAAAAATGTTCTAGTGTTGTTATAGTGCTGTTTTGATTAAATGTGTTTATCTGACATGCCACTCTCTCGCTGTCATTTATATCTGTGTGGATAAACCACGCCAAAAACATAAGCTGGTATAGGTAAACACATTTTACAGCTTCAAAAACCAGCTGCAAAACTTAGTTTCCCACAACAATAACACCTGCTTAAAAGTCAGTGCTTAAATAAAGCATTTCTATGTAGTAATTTTAAAACTCTGCCCGATGAGAACATGAGAGCACTAGTTTCTCTGCAAGTACATCGGTTTCCAAAAATATTGATGAAAAACTATGCAGTGCATCATGACAAATTGTCGTGTTTGAATACCAGAGGTGTTCCTCTTTTACACTGAATTTACTTTCATTCTAAGTAGTTTCTTTTCATTACCTGCTTTCCTTTATTCTACTGAAAAACCACACTTATTGTGAAGTAAGACAAGAATTTGTGCATTTGTTATTTCAAATTGTTTTTAATAACGTATGACAACAAGGCACAGGTACAATTTGAGGTCTGAGGTCTCAGTAAAATGAGCTACCAGCTAAAACTAAATCAAAATAACTAACTTCACAAAAATCTTACTTAGTAATGTTGGACACAAAGACACTGTTCCAGTAGCAGCTGGCAAAATGCAAGGGACCAGGGAAACAGGTTTGTCTGCTCGGGTCCAGGAACATGTTCATCTTCATGTTGACATAAACTGCAAAGAAATATACACATGGTTAACAACAAATCACAGATGACAGTAACTCACAAAACTAACCCACAATAATAAGTATAAATAAGGTCGATTTTCACTCTCTCACACACACACCCCCAACACAGACACACACACAGACACACACAGCTGTGGATTGACAGGATGGTTTGGGTTTCAAGTTTTGCATTTTTTTTTAAACAAAATAATTGATTCTGTTAAACTGGATTCCCACCCTGACAAGCCAAGATAAATCTTGATAGACCTTTTAAAAACAGTTTATGGTGCAAAACATTAGTTTACTAGCTAAAAACACATGTAAAGGTGAACAAAGAACAACGAGGTTGCAGGTCTCCGACGCAGCTACATCATCAACACGACAACAATCACGTTCTTTAGAAAACACAAACCGCTTAGAAACACCCTCTAATTATTAGGCGACATATCGTATAATAATCACTGTAAAGTACGAAATGTGTTACTGAGTTAATGATAAACAATGAACGCTGAACAGCTAAAACGAGTACTGTGCTAAACAACAACAATGCCGCCTCACACCCGTTTAGCGTGCCGTTGTCGACGCACAGCGGCTGTTTAAACATATCATTATCATTACTGTAAAGAACTACAGTGCCTGAATGTGTTAATGTGAAGTTACGGCTGAGTAAACCACAAAGAACAGCGAAAAAGAGTAAAAAGTAACTCTTTCACTCACTGTTGATGCGAGGAGCAGCCATTTTGAAACGATGATCTCGGCGAACTCGGGTACGGTGCGGCGAGACCGAGCTCACGAGTTGTAATTACGACCTGAGGGGGCGTTCCAGTTGATTTTTACTGCTCGGAAGCTCGTAATTACGACCTCCGAGGACAACTGGAACGCAGCATTATTGTGAAAGGGACATAATATAAAAAGAGCAGTTCAACGGTTGTAATTCAGTTGTTTCTCCTGAACTTGATGTTGGAAGACGATGAGAATAAATCGAGACTCAAAATATTTTTTGTTTCTTTCTGCCAACTTCCACAATACAAAAAACTTTTTTTTTAAATAAATGTTTTGATATCAGTGAATTCTCAAATTATAAGCTGAGATTGAGTCTCAGCTACCACTACACCACAATTTAGCTCCATAAAACTAACTGGATTGGAGCCAGTAGGTGCTATGAGGTCAGTTGGCAGTGGTGGTTCTCTTGAATTTGATTGATTCCAAAAGATAATCCTGAATCTTCCTGAAAATGTTGTTAAATCTGTCTCATCATATTTTTTAGCTACATTTGTATTTTGCTAACACAACAGACAAAATGTACACACATGCTCACAGGTAGACAGAAAACATTTCCCCTGCTATTGAGCATGCATCAGGGTATTTCCCCTGCTTTTACTTGAAAAACAACCATATCCTGTCTTCTGGGTCAAATCTTTTACATCGGTAGTTTTCAAGCTTTTTATGAAAAATACTGATAGAGTTTTTAACATTTATCATATAAAATTTATTTTATTAATGTACTCTAACAAAATCATTACTCAACTCTCTTTCTAAATTCTCTCTGTATGTATCATGGTGTCGTTTGTAGGACCCCAAAGTGGCAGACCAAGAAAGAGTACACAACAACCAGGTAAACAAAAATAAGTGTTCTTTATTTACAGGTGCAGTTGGAGGGAAAAAGCTGGAAGAGAAGGGAGTAGAGGTGAGTATCCAATCTTGTTTTGATGCTTGAATCTTGAAGTAATTGGAATTGTCTTACTTGTAGTTTTCAGGAGAAAGAACCAGAGGAGAGTTGAGGTCCTGGTTTCAACGATGAGATGGAGCAGGTGAGGAGCGGTGGAGAGAGGAACAGGTAGACCCAGTATTTGTAGAACCGCTGATGAGACTGTACTCTTGGTGTTTCTGCAGGTGCACCCGAAAGTGCTGGAAGAAGCCCGTGGAAGGACTTCAGAGAAGCAGGACATGGAAGTCCCATAGGCAGAAGTTGTCCCAGCACTGAAGAGGTGTCCAGCTGCTGCTTAAGTAAGCCACCAGAATCAGTCTTCATCAGGTAGCAACAGGTGGGTCTCATCAGGACAATTAGAAGTGTGCTGTGGAGAGAGTGGGAGAGACAAAAACAGGGAGAAACTAGGAATCCTACAGAGCCCCCCTCCTCAAGAACCGCCTCTTGGCGGTCGCAGTCGCCTCTCAGGGTGGACCCTGAAAAAGTCAGCAATGAGAGAGGGGTCAAGGATCCGTGACCTGGGAACCCAAGAACGTTCCTCAGGGCCATAGCCCTCCCAATCCACCAAATATTGCCAACCACGGCCCTGACGCCTTACATCCAGGAGGCGCCGAACCGCCTCTCGGCGGTCGTAGTCGCCTCTCAGGGTGGACCCTAAAACCCTAAAAAAGTCAGCAATGAGAGAGGGGTCAAGGATCCGCGACCTGGGAACCCATGAACGTTCCTCAGGGCCGTAGCCCTCCCAATCCACCAAATACTGCCAACCACGGCCCCGACGCCTCACATCCAGGAGGCGCCGAACCGTGAATGCTGGGTCACCGGCGATCAGGCGGGGGGGCGGTGGGAGGTCGGCAGGAGGGTGCAAGGGACTGGTAGACACAGGTTTCAGGAGGGAGACGTGAAACGTAGGGTGCAACTTCATGGAAGCTGGGAGTTGCAGACGCACAGCAGACCTATTGATGATCTTGACCACGGGGAAGGGACCAATGAACCGTGGAGCCAGCTTGCGTGGAGTGTCCCTGAGCGCGATGTCCTTGGTAGACAACCACACCTTCTGTCCGACGTGATAGGTGGGCGCCTCCCTCCGATGCCTGTCAGCAAAACGTCTGTTCTGTTCCACTGACCTGGCAAGGGCCTGCTTGGTGACACGCCAGGTCCTCCTGCAACGCCTGACGTGCAAGTTGACAGAGGGAACTCCAACATCAACCTCCTGCGAGGGAAACAGAGGAGGGGAG
>JBBPBX010040716.1:7877-27300 GCA_038048925.1 Garcialebias charrua
ATATACATATACACACATACACATACACATATATACATACATATACATACACATATATACATACATATACATACACATATATATACATACATATACATACACATATATATACATACATATACATACACATATATATATACATACATATACATACACATATATATATACATACATATACATACACATATATACATACACATATATATATACACATATATATACACATATATATACACATATACACATATATACACAATATACACATATACACATACACATACATATATATATATACACACACATACATATACATACACACATACATACATATATACACACATACATACATATATACACATATACATACATACATACACATATACATACATATATACATATATATATACATACAGGTAGTCCCCGACTTACGAGCGAGTTCCGTCCCTAGGGGGCGCTCGTATGTCAAAAATTCGTAAGTAGGATCACATAGTAAAAAAAAAAAAAAAAAAAAAAATTTTTTTTTTTACTTTTTTTTATTTTTTATAAATGAATACATGTACAGTACTGGACAGTCACCAAGCACTTAGCCTATCCTAACACAGTTTTTAAAGATGAAGGAATAAGTTGAATTGTCTCCCTTTCACATAAAGGGAGCAAGCTCCCTATGGAGTACAGTACTGTACATTTATCTATTTATTAAAAATATACAGTATATACAGTATTTTTATTTTTTATTGTTTTTTATTTATTAATAGATAAATGTACAGTACTGTACAGTCACCAAGCACTTAGCCTATCCTAACACAGTTTTTAAAGATGAAGGAATCAGTTGAATTGTCTCCCTCCTCCCTGCAGGCTCCATAGGGAGCTTGCTCCCTTTATGTGAAAGGGAGACAATTCAACTTATTCCTTCATCTTTAAAAACTGTGTTAGGATAGACTAAGTGCTTGGTGACTGTCCAGTACTGTACATGTATTCATTTATAAAAAAAAAAAAAAAAAAAAAAATAAAAAAAAAAAAAAAAAAATTATATTATTTTTTTTTAATGAGATGCATGCTCGTAAGTCCGGGACCTCGTAAGTCAGAGCGCTCGTAAGTCGGGGACTACCTGTATACACATATACACACATATATACACATATACACACATATATACACACACACATATATATACCCATACCTGTATATATACACATGGAAAAAAATGTTACATATAGCATTACCAAATCAAAAAATTGTTTCAAGTGGGGATGGAACCTACAAACAGTTTCAACCATTGACCATTGTTCCTGACCATTTGAACTATTGTTTAATTAGCATGATGGTTGAAGTTTCCTGTTCTTTGACTTTCATCTGTTCTCAGTTCTGTTACCCTATGTCTGCTCCAAATACTGTAGATTTAAAAACAGAATATCTCCACTGTTGGTCTCAGCAGGTTTCACTGCAGCTGGTCCTGGGTTCGAGCTCTCGTCAGGTCTAGGTAGAGGTCATATCAATGCACTAAACCCAGCCAAACGTGTCCAAAGGGACAAAAATCAGACACCCCAAATGAATCTTTTATCAGACTTGCCCGTTTGGATCACTGGCTGCACGTTCAGATCCGCTTGACAAATGCGAGTACCGTAGTTAAACGATATACTGCCCCATAACAGTAAATGTGTAAAAAACTGAGGATTCATCACTAAAAATTATTTTAAATCCCACTTAAAATTGTCAAAATAGTTGAAAACTACACAGACTAAAAAAATATATACAGAAAGCTCAGCAATAATACGGTAATTAGGAGGAACTACTTTGTGAGGCGAATGATTTTTGCACCTATGGACTGTCCGCCACTGATTAAAAACTGCGTCTGGTTAAATGTACATTTGGTGTTTAACTTTACTGATACAAGAGACCGTATTTGTTGCAATCGTGGGCACTGCTCAGCAGAAACAGGAAGTGTGTATGAATAGAGGAACAACAACAACAGGCTTGTGAAGCTATTCTATAAATGAATCAGTCCTAGGCTGCTGATCACCTGAGCTGCATTAATGTAAACCAAAAGGTTTGGCCTCTAAGAAGATTTAAAAAAAGCTTAAATAACGGTTGGGAGGCAGCATTTAAAATGGGGAAAAGAAAACACAAACACCAAGCCCCTTTTTTCCCTTTGTGCAAAAACAGCACAGCAAGAGTTTAAGGATATAAATGTGTTAAAACAAACTGAACTAGACGAGTTGCGGTTTCACTTCCAGTGCGCCTGTCTGGGTGTCTTTAGTGCCACCGAGTGCTGTGTAAATGAGATTAGTACACTAGTAAGCTACCGTAATTTAATTCTGGCCTCCGAGGACTGTCCCTGCTTTCTGCTACTAGTAAACAGTTCACAGCTCAGCAGTCCCGAATGAGAACAAAAATGCACAAGATTGCAACTTTTTTTCACACTTAAATTTACAAAAATGTAAATAAATCTTGGAAATCAGATTAGATTTCGCAATTCTATTTTTAAGAGTAAAAAAATAAAAAAATAAAGGAGGCTACAGACTTCAAGAGAAGTAAAATTTTAGTGAGCTGCAACTACTGCAGGCCTAATGCAATTTTAGGTATTTCTAAACGAAACATTGTGCCTTCCACCACTTTTACTGTGCCTCTTCCACTGTGACAGGGCTGCAGCTACAATCTAGAATGTAAACCTCGTTACAAAATGCAAACCTAAAAGGAAGACACCGTTTCCAGGTTTCTAGCCTCAAGGAAATTTAATTCTCTGGAACTAGACGACTCAGTTGTTGCTGTTACTTCATAAAATTAACACAATCCTCTAACTCAATATGCAACAACAAAAAGGCATAATATCTAAAAAATACATTTAATCTAAGAGAAGGTTTACTTGAAGAGATCCTACCTCTGCCTCCTGGGTTTAGTCTCACAGCAGCAAATCCTGTTCCACAACTGAATGAGGACCTGCGTTTTAACTCGACCACACAAATCTCGTTTCATCTCCCCCACAACACTCAGCTGGTCCGGACAGACTAATCTCCACTATCTCTACTTACTACAGCTGTCATCAGATGCACAATCAGTCAGTCAGGCCTGAGTGAGGACTTTAATCATGGTGCTTCTGCTTTTCATGCATGAAAGAGCCAGTAGGAAACGTTAGAAAATAAAAAAAAACTTTGTCACTTTGATTACAAAAGCCTCATTGAGGGCATTTTACTACAACTTCCCTGAAGTGACAGATCATTTAAAATATTATTTTCTCTCATTGTAAATTGTCAATTGTGTGAATAATATTGATTCACAATTCATGTTTGCCTATTTATTTATTTTATTTTTGCAATTTAACTACATTTTTGTAAATTTTAAATTAGAGCCCAACCGATATATTGGCAGGGCCGATATAGGCCTCGCTGATACAAGCACTTACTTTTCACCCCTAAAATGATGGGGAAAAGCTGTAATTGTACAATGTATCCAGCAGAGGGGGGCATGAAGACTTCTTTCAAGTCATGGCCGTTCACTTACAGTAGGTTTCCCTTTCAGCGCAGCCAAAGCAGGGAGCAAATGAGTAGTGTGTTTTACTGAACAGAGCATGGTAAGTTTTATTTTAACTGATCTGTTAAAAAAATAATAATTCTTGTCAATCCTCCAATCCACTTATCATTAGTTACATGCCTCTCAAATTAGCAAGCTAACATTTAGATGACCTAGCATATACACTAAAATACATATTAGTAACATTACACTGTATTTTTGTCATTTTCAATGAAATACGTAGTTTGTCTGAAATCTTTCCTTCTCTGCAAAAACAAAAAACAAAAAAATTAATAAAATAAAGTGGTAGTCGATACAATTGAGGCCTTCTCCATACATGACTGTTTAAACAATGAACTTGGAAGGTCATTTCATTGTTTTATTTATATTTACAACCCACTTGATATCTTTATAGTGAATAGTGGAGGATAGAAAATGTGAACGCAGCTTAGAATGTTTTATGACCAGTACACTTGTAAACCTACTGTTTACAAGTGTACAAGGTGTTCACTGCACCTCAAACAGGAATGCCACTGTCAAGGAAATAACAGAATGGGCTCAGGAATACTTCCAGGAAGCATTGTCAGTGAACTCAATCCACCGTGCCATCCACCATTGCCAGTTGAAACTGTACAGTGCAAAGAGGAAGCCATTTCTAAGCAAGCTCCACAAGCTCAGATGTTTGCACTGGGCCAGGGGTCATTTAAAATAGAGTGTGGCAAAATGGAAGACTGTTCTGTGGTCAGATGAGTCACGATTTGAAGTTCTTTATGGAACACTGGGACGCCATGTCATCCAGACCAGAGAGGACAAGGATAGCCCAAGTTGTTATCAACGCTCCGTTCAGAAGCCTGCATCACTGATGGTATGGGGTTGCATGAGCGCTTGTGGCATGGGCAGCTTGCATGTCTGGAAAGGCACCATTAATGCAGAGAACTATGTTCAGGTTCTAGAACAACATATGCTCCATCTAGACGTCATCTCTTTCAGGGAAGACCCTGCATTTTTCAACAAGATAATGCCAGACCACATTCTGCAGCAATCACAACATCATGGCTACGTAGGAGAAGGATCCGGGTACTGAAATGGTTCTATAGAGAATATTTGCACATCATAAAGAGGAAGGTGCGACAAAGAAGGCCCAAGACGATTGAACAGTTAGAGGCCTGTATTAGACATGAATGGGAGAGCATTCCTATTTCTAAACTTGAGAAACTGGTCTCCTCTGTCCCCAGACGTCTGTTGAGTGTTGTAAGAAGAAGGGGGGATGCCACACAGTGGTAAAAATGGACTTGTCCCAACTTTTTTGGGATTTGTTGACACCATGAAATTTTGAAACAACATATTTTTCCCTTAAAATGATACATTCTCTCAGTTTAAACTTTTGATCTGTGATTTGTGTTCTATTCTGAATAAAATATTAGATGTTGGCACCTCCACATCATTGCATTCAGTTTTTATTCACAATTTGTTTAGTGTCCCAACTTTTTTGGAATCCAGTTTGTAATTCTTTTAGCTTTTAGAAAGCCTTCTGCTTCTTAGTACTGTACATGTACTTAACTTCTTTTTTTAGATAGTATTCTGCCACATTTTACTTTTAGCTAATTTGTTACTTTTAGCTTGCATTCTGTTACTTTTAGCTTTTAGCTAATAATTTCCAACTTTTTGCCAGCATTTTTCTTCTTTTAGCTCCTTAGTGTTTAGTTACTTTGAGCTTTTATTGTGTTTTGCTCATTTTAGCTAGCATTCTACTTCTTTTAGCTTTATGAATTCAGTTTCTTTTATCTTAACTAGTGTTATACCATTTTTGGATTTTAACTATTTTGTTACATTTAATTTTTAGCTCATGCTTCCTTAATTTGAAATTTTAGTTAATTTGCGTCATTTAGATAGAGTTTTGCTTCTTTTAGCCCTTTAGCTATGTTTTAGTTCATTTCAGTTTTTATCTAATGTTTTGCTTTTTTTAAATTTAATGATTCAACTTAAGCATCCTCAGTCAATTCCAGCAGTCATTAATAACTCAGCACTTACAAAGCATTTTTGTAGAAAACGTAACTTCATTAGTTTTTATTCATACTCAATTCAATGTAGGGAAAAGAAAAAGAAATTAAAGATCATCAAGTCAAAGAAATATAGTACGCACCGGTTCTCCTCGAAGCGGCTGATCAGGTCTGACACTTTGTTTGGTTTGTCCCTTATTCTCTCCCGGGTCACAGACACAGATTTTCCTCCTCTGTCCTCCATGCTGGATCTGAGCGGTGTTTTCTGTGTGAGGCCCAAAGGGAACCAGACTGGTGTCAGTGGGCTCTTTAGGTGTTCAGGTTTTGGAGGCACTGGGGAGAATAGAGAGAAAAATAATAATAATATGAATACAAATTAATGCTTTGATGATTTATGTACACAGGAGAAAATATTCAGAAGCATTTTCTATTGGAAACTGAAGAGGGCAGTATATTATATCCCAAGTGACCCAGATGTCAGTTCCCATGGAGTTTCTGGACTGAGTTTACAGTAGCAGAATGAAAAGTCGCTTCTTTTTATCATATGTGTAGAGGAATGAACTCAAATAAAATAAAAAAAAATAGAGGTTCACTGGTCATGGTTTACTGATTCAAGGACAATTTACACAACAGTAGCTATACAGTAAGCTGTAAATCTTTATACAGTGGCAAAAAAAATTAGGATAACTGAATATTTTGTTTCTGTTGTTTCAATGTGAGAGTACTGTACACACCTTCAGGTTTAGACGACAGCCGAGGCCTGCCGCCAGGTCCTCTTCCATTGACCCCTCCTCTGAGCCGCTTACCAGTCCCTGCACATGCTCGACTCAGACACTCCTGCACAGTGGGTGCGGTGGAGAGTTTGTAAACCGATGGGCTGCTGCAGAGACCTGAAGGACATGGCAACAAAAACAGAATCCATCAGTAAAAGATCAGCAGAAGATTCAGAAACAACCAATTTTTCAGACAAAAACACAATGTGGAAATCCAGAAGTTTAAAGATGGTTTTAACATTACAAAAGATTTCTATTGTTAACAGTTTTCTTAACTCATATTGGATTACATTTTGATTTGAATGATTTCTGTATGCTCAAATGAGGCGCGAGTGGAGCACTTCCTGTTATTCTTCGTTTTAAAAATGGTGATTTTTCGGTTTCCTTTAAGTTGGTGTTACAATTAACACAGCAAGTTTGCTGCTTCAGATGTAAAACTTGAAAGTCATTACAAGCCATTAACACAAATATCTTAAATAATACTCCAATTAAAATCTTAGGTTCACAAATCAAATGATTTTCCTAGATCCAGATTTAAAGACAGAAAATTTGAAATGTTTTTGTTGCCCTCCAATTCGTTGATTATTTTGAGTCGATGCACAAATCTCCTCTCTTTTTACTAGGGCCGGAGGTTCCCAACCCTGGTCCTTGAGGAACACCATCCTGCATGCTTTAGTTGTTTCTCTGCGCCAACACACCTGCTTTTAATTAATGGGTAATGAATAGGCTTCTGCAGAACCTGAGGATGTAATTAAATCACTGAATCAGGTGTGTTGGAGCAGGGAAGCAACAAAACATGCAGGATGGTGTTCCTCAAGGACCAAGATTAGGAACCACTGCAGTTAATCACTATGCTTTTGGCTTATATTGTGCAATAATAATTAAAAAAAAGTTTTATTATTATTATTTTCCCCACTTGATAGTGTCTTTGTGCTTTCTTTTAGGTCCTATAGCACAGATTTAATAAATAATGAATTTATATTTTGCAGCTTCAACAAATCTTATATTTTCAAACAAACTTTGCATTAAAGTAAATGTATTATTTTCTAAAATGTAATTTATATATTTACAAACTAATAGGGACAGCCAGGTTCAGTTTTTTGTGTATTTGGGCAATTCAAAACTGGTTGCTTCAGATTGTTTTACTTAAATAATGTGCATATGTTGTCATCCTTGTATGTTCCCATAGAATGACAAAATTGGCTCTCTGCATTTAACCCATCCACCACCAGGTCGAGCAGTGGGCAGATATTGAAAGCGCCCGGGGAGCAACTGGGGACGAGGTGNTGGGTAATGAATAGGCTTCTGCAGAACCTGAGGATGTAATTAAATCACTGAATCAGGTGTGTTGGAGCAGGGAAGCAACAAAACATGCAGGATGGTGTTCCTCAAGGACCAAGATTAGGAACCACTGCAGTTAATCACTATGCTTTTGGCTTATATTGTGCAATAATAATAAAAAAAGTTTTATTATTATTATTTTCCCCACTTGATAGTGTCTTTGTGCTTTCTTTTAGGTCCTATAGCACAGATTTAATAAATAATGAATTTATATTTTGCAGCTTCAACAAATCTTATATTTTCAAACAAACTTTGCATTAAAGTAAATGTATTATTTTCTAAAATGTAATTTATATATTTACAAACTAATAGGGACAGCCAGGTTCAGTTTTTTGTGTATTTGGGCAATTCAAAACTGGTTGCTTCAGATTGTTTTACTTAAATAATGTGCATATGTTGTCATCCTTGTATGTTCCCATAGAATGACAAAATTGGCTCTCTGCATTTAACCCATCCACCACCAGGTCGAGCAGTGGGCAGATATTGAAAGCGCCCGGGGAGCAACTGGGGACGAGGTGTCCTGCTCAGAGACACTTCATCCCCAGTTGCTCTTCGAGTGCTTCCAATAGCTGCACATTGCTCCACCTAGTGGTGGAAGCACCCGGGGTCTACTTGTCTACTTTGGCAAGTTAAACTACAACTTGTCAAAGTAGTACCTGTAGTTCAGCTTCATTACATCACACCGACACCTGAAAGTGTCCCATACATGAAGCAGTTATTGCTTCAGCATCAAACAACCATCAATAGGAGTGTTAACAGCTGAACACAAACCATCAGCACGTGTTAAACACATGAGTTGATGATCGGCGCCAGTGAGACTTTTATCCAACCAGCTGGCCACAGATGGCACAACATGAGTGTTTAGATGAACCAGACACACCGATTTAATTGAGCAACGGACACAGACACGTAGTGTTTACAGTAAACTCCTCTCGGACTTTACACACATATGAGACTGAAACGAGCAGCCTAGTAAGGAAAATGCCCTTATATGGAGTCACACAGCAAAGAATGCATGCACTTTAAAGCTATCAGTCTATTAGTTTCCATTTAAGATGGTTATATAAAACAGTGAATTAAGAAAAGGCAGATTTACAGGCTGAATGCAGAAATCAATATGTGGTTAATGTATATGTGGTGGAACAGTTACTCTTCTGTAAAAAATTAACGTTTGTGCTTGTTCCGTTTATTATAAGTCAAGGTTTGAGCTGCACAGGGTGAATTTTGATCTTTATCTGTTTGCCAGTTACTAATGTGCAAAAAAGCATTTTTCCAACCTTATATCACAAATCAAGGGGGGTGTTGACTTTCTGACTGTCTTTCCTTTATCTATCTAAAAATAGATCAACCATGTGAACTATCTGTATGTTTAAACATTACACACACAAACTGGTTCTGAAAATTCTCCAACTGAGAAACCAAAAGAATGAAAAGAAGCTAACTGTTTTTGAAAAAACTAATCTGCAGCTTCTTTATGATCAAAAAGTTGTTTCTCAAACTCTATCTAAATGTGGCTGTTACAAAAGTCAGGAAGCATTTTGATACATTCCAAGTAATTTAATTGCAAAAACAAGCACAAATGATCAAAGAATAAAAAATGGAAACCCAAAATACATACATTTACTATACATGTGGTGTGGTTCTTCAGATGCAGTTTGTTTACTATAAAAACATCAGTATGTGCCAAAATGCTGCTTAGAGCCCCATATTTATTTTTCCTAAAGTGATCTTTATCTTACCAATCCTGAAACAAAAAGAGAAAAACTCAACCACAGAATCACAGAGTTACGGTTACTATTTTCACAGTTTGACTCTAATTAAAGACAACAGCTGGAGCAAACATCTGCCTGAAAATGATCCCACGCCGTTAGGCTTAAGTGACTTTCGAAAACAGCCCCAAAATCACAGATGAGGTTGTCTCAACAACATTTCTTGAGAAGGTGGTTGGCTTCCCCTCACAGCCACACTCGGAGATTATAAATAAGTAAACAACCAACAAGTTGGGTGTTATTATAGGAATATGGCCTAAATTATTCAAATAAACCAAAATAAATTACTGCCTGCAAAGTGCACCTTACATGTAGCATTTATCCTGAAAATTCACATTTGTTTAATTCTCTTGCAGCTATCGACTGTGGCCAAAATGTTTTTGCCTGTGTATGGTACGTGTTCATTTGTCTGAAGTGTCAGTAAAATATCTCAAGTCAGTGGATAGATTTTAATGATTCTTTCAGAAAGCAATCATTCAACGTTTAGAGTCAATCCTATTCAAGACAGCAAACACAGCTATGCAAATGTAGCAAACATAGAAATGGCAGTAACTCAGCGGTTGCTACAGATATTAAGCAAAAATTTGGTTTGGTAGTAGCTGAGAGCTATTTGCAACACTTGCTGAGCACGACACATTGCACATCTTTGCTTAAAACTTTAGTATTAACCATTGGTGTCAAGCTAGCTCGTCTGTTAAAAAATAAATGAAACTTCTCAAAAACCATTAATTTTTAGCAAAATTCTCACAAAAATAATTAATGGAGGTTTATCGATAACTCATTAAAATTCAGTTCAGTTTATTTATACAGCGCCAAGTCACAACAGAAGTCATCTCAGGGCACTGAACAGAAACATCCATTTATATATTTTTTTTTAACACCATTTATCAGAGGAGCAAACTGTTTTGAATTTAATTCCATCACAGAACTATCATCTTGAGCAAGCATGAAGGTGACAGTGGAAAGAAAAAACACCCTCATGAGGAAGAAACCTTTAGCAGAACCAGGCTCAGGACAAGCAGCCATCTGGTTTGACCGGTTGGGTTTGGTAGGAACAGATACACAATGGCAGGTCAAGAATCACATGTTAAAATACAGTTTTAACAATTTATTTTAAGAAATGACGTAAATTTGTCCTCTAGTAGTCTAAGCCTATGGCAGCATAACAAACCAACCCTAACTAAAGGATTTATCAAAAAGGAAAGTCTTAAGTCCAGTCTTAAAACTGGACAATGTGTCAGCCTCATGGACAGAAACTGGAAGTTGGTTCCACAAGAGAGGAGCCTGAAAACTGGAAGATTTTCCTCCCATTCTGCTTTTGGAATTTCTTGGAACCATGAGTAAGCCTGAAGTCTGAGAGCAAAGTGCTCTGTTGGGAAAATATTTAACAAGAAGATCTTGAATATAAGATGGAGCTAG
Organism: Garcialebias charrua; assembly: GCA_038048925.1. Classification (NCBI taxonomy): domain Eukaryota; kingdom Metazoa; phylum Chordata; class Actinopteri; order Cyprinodontiformes; family Rivulidae; genus Garcialebias; species Garcialebias charrua. Next base: position 18,687 of record JBBPBX010040716.1, read on the forward strand.
GTTGTTGAGAGCTTTGTAGGTTAGAAGTAAGATTTTTAATTCAATTCTGGATTTGACAGGGAGCCAGTGGAGAGAAGATAAAACTGGAGATATATGATCTCCCCTAATAACTCCAGTTAAGACTCTGGCAGCAACATTTTGGATTAACTGAAGACTTTTTAAAGAAGTATTTGGACACCCAGACAATAAACCATTGCAATAGTTCAGTAACTCATGAAAATTTAAGTTACTGGTAATCTATTTCAAGATGGCTGCCACAGCCATTCAACCTTAATCAACATACTGCAAAAATGGCTATACTTCAACAAGAGATCATACAAGATCTCACATGCACTGGTATGTCTGCTCATAGTGTCATTTACATTTATTTGATCAAAAAGACTACAACTTCATAAGAGAAACTTGAAAGTCAGTGGAGGATATGCATTCCTTCAAGTAATGTTTGGCCTTTTATAGTAACTGTCAATCATACAGCTGAGTTAAACAATGTTTACACTGCTGTTCCAGGTGAGAGAATGACGATGTAAACAGATGAAATCATTGTACTTGCTTCTGCATACACTCAATATTTCTGTTGATTGTTATCAAGTTAAGATCGAGTTGTTCCTGGTAAAGCGCTTACCGGTATACGGATCATCAAAGCAGTGAAAAACAGCCAGCGCCGTTTGAACTCTGCTTACTTTCTCAGAATGGCAGGGCTTGGTGAGAGCTTCTTCTCCTGGTACCGCTCTCATTCAGGCATCCTCTCATTAAAACTGTCTGGGCGTAAGTGACTGACCGCTGCGCTCAGTAAATTACAGGCAGCCATCACCCTACAGAAACACTTTGATTCTCCATCTGCATCCGTGTGACGAGGGAAGGAGCACCATCGCAGTCTGAAGCTTACAGATGAAAAACAGCCGAGGCGCATCGGAAAAGGAGCTCAAATGTATCGACGTGACGTCACTTAACGTCCTTGTATGCATCTTCTGTGTGTAGGTTTGCACACTTCATAGAAACAAACTCTTTTGGTGCTCTGCTGCAGGAAATAAAGTGAAAAATTGAGACCCATCCTTTTGCATGTCTGGTCTGACCAGGTCTGCTGAACAGCGGCATTTAGAAGTACGAGAACTAGTTCCTGCTCCTGGAAATTCAAAATGTATTTCCCAGACCCTTAAGTTATCTAACCCTATTTCAAGAATTACATGAAATCCAGAGCTATCAAATTCATCGTAGCTGAGAAGTAGGAAAATATGGTAAAACAGTAGGGACAAATCTATTATAGAGACTATTAATTCTTGCATTATAGACATTTTTCAAATGGAGGTGAGCAGTGATCTTTAAATATTCCACGTCTAATTAAAATGGCCAAATTAACATGACTTTCACATTAGTCTTTTTTATTTGTTTGTTTTGTTTGTCACCTGGTAGTGACACACCAAATAGTTTCCTTATGGTGCATTTCCAGTCAGTTTTATTTTTATTTTTTTACACAATACCTACAGCCACCTCAGCTTTACTGACAGAATGTGTGCATCTCTTTCCACATTGATCCATCGAACTGCTGGGAATAAAAATAAAAAATAAAGATCCCTGGCTAGCAGGATTAGCAGCATCTGGTTAAGCAGGATTAATTATGATTATTCATTCACCTTTATTTAACCAGACAAATGCCACTGAGATCACAGATCTCTTAAGGGAGGCCTGAGCCTGAAGGCCACCATTATTTTGGAGTGTGGGAGAAAACTGGAGTGCACGGAAGAAACCCACACAAACCTGAGGAGAACATGCAAACTCCACCCAGAAAGACCTCTGGTCCAAACCGGGGATTGAACCCTTTCTTGCTGTAAGGCAACAGCGCTAACCACTAAGCCATCATGTCGCCCAAAGTACTCCACAAGACGTTAATAAATCTGCTCTCCATCATGTAGGTGTGAGGCGTTCTTTTCCACATGAACAGTTCATACTCCTGAGAAACTGCGGCGCAGAACTCATAGGAAGCTCCTCCCCCCCTCACCACAGCACCAGGTTTAGTTCCCGGCAGAGTCTCCACTCTTCTCTCCCTGTACAAATTTTAGTTTCCTTTACCGATACCAGACTGCATTATGATACAGAGTGAGACAGTACAAGTCGTTCATCTTGTGCAATTCAGTCCCCAAGAGGCCACCACAGTTTCCAACACAGGGTGCACAAAGAGCAAACAAAGGAACCATCTCCTGATGCTGACCAGCTGAGGCGTATTCACCCCACAAACCCACCTGTACCTCCACGTCACACAATACCTGTGCTTAATCTTTTCACAAGTTCTTTGCCATTTGTCCATCTTTATATACAGGTGGTCCCTGATTTACGAGCACATCGACTTACGAGGTTCCGAATTTACAAGGTCATCATATTTAATAAAAATAGGAAAAAAATAATAATAATTTGTGTTTAAATGTTCTTAAATTCATGTGTACAGCACTTTGTTGCAGCTGTGGTTGTTTTAAAGGATTTATAAATAATAATTATAATAACAAATATAATTTTTAATCATATTTGCGCAGCTTCCGTCCGTTTCCGGAAATGCCGCGGTGTCCTCCATTTTACGTTTAGTTACAGTCTCGGCACTCGGCAGCTGGCTTTGGAGGACCGTTTGTCCGATCAGGGTTGCCTCATATGGATAAATTAGCTGGAAATGCTCGGTGAACTCTGTGGACGTCTCAGGCCCGGAGCAGCAGCCGCCGATCGCTCCACATATCGCTCCCACGCACCCACCACGCCACACCGCCCGACAACAGCAGCTCATGGGCTGGACTAACACGCAGCTAATGCTAACGCGGGAACACCGAGACGACAGGCTGCGGAGAGGCCACCTGCGTCCGGGAGCTCGCCTCGATGTCCGCTTTGCAGCCTGTCGGGGACACCGAGTTAACAGAGAAGCCAACATGCTAAAACGCGGAGAAACCGCGCCGACAGCCTTTTTGGATGGGCTAATGCTAACAGGTGCAGCTAATGGCGGCTAACGCGCGCAGATGGTTTTGGATGGACGGACACCGCGGAGAAACGGCTTTCAGTAAGTTATTAATTTCTTAATCTTTTTCTGGCTCCAAATGTATGGCGTTAACAAGCTAACAGTCCTTCCTGTAAACAGCTTGGACTGAGTGGACCTGCACGAAGCGGAGCGCGGACGTGCAAGAGCTAACATGCAAACAGACAGAGAAAAGCTGCAGCTCAAAGTAAGAAATTATTTTTTTATTTTTTATGTATGTGTTTTTTATATAATTAGGATAGGCGAAGTGCTTGTTAACTTGGTAACTGTTCATTACCGTACATGTACGTGTATCAGTGGCGGCTCGTGCGGTAAATAAAAAAAAAGGTAGTCCCTGATTTACGAGATTTTCATCTTACGAGATAGTCGTAGTAACGGAACTCGCTCGTAAGTCGGGGACCACCTGTAATTGCTGAAACAGTTGTAAAGGTTGCATTTTCTAACAGTCTCAGTCAACTGCTCCTCAGCGGAGCAGCTGAAGTGAAATGACATCATTGCAGTTCACTTTCTTTTTTTGCATGGACACGCCCACAAAAAAGTTCTGACCAATCACACAATAGTTGATACATACCTATGAGAGAAAAGGTTCTGCCAGACTAGGGCTGGGTGATATCTCAATATTTTAAATATATTGGGATAATTTCATACCCGATATAGGATGGGACCATATCATCTATATCAATATCTCTATGTTGCGTTATAATTAGACTTGAAAATCCATGTAGTTCTTTATCTGCCCGTCTGTGCCACCAACTCACGTGGCCCCTCCTTCTCACTCACTGAATACAAACACAGCCCCTCACGTGCTGCTTTACACATGCTTAATAACATAGTGAAGGCGCTGCAGGTGAAAAGGAATAATTATTTAATTTTTGTAAAAAGTTTATATTTTTAGACATTTATTTTGTACAGTTAAACCTGTTTGTTAATAAATGTGCCTGTGTGACAATTGGGACAAAGCTCTATTTTTGTTATTACTTTATGGAAAGAAAAATATATCGAGATATGTATCGCATATCGCCATTTATCTTAAAATAACGATATTAATGTTGGTCTATATCACCCAGCCTTATGCCAGACCTTGTGTCAAGAAGGGGTTCTCCTAAGGGAACACCATGAAACATTTCTTCCCAATATCTTCATTTCTCACAAAGTATGAATTTTGCAATGAGATATTTTCAGCTGCAAGACTTGAGGTGAGTAAAGTAATACTAATTCTAATCTCTGGACATATTAGTTTGAAGGACCATGAAGGATGAAGCACCCCACTTACCCAGCACACACACTTTTTGCCCTGCTCTCCTCAGGCAGGAGGTTGAGAAGCATTACGTGTTGAAACACTAGACTGAGGAACAGCTTCTACCCTGAAGCTGTTAGACTCAAATACCTAACCAGGATAATCACTGTAATGCCACTTTAAGTGGTGATACGGGACCCATCTGTGCTGCTGATTATCCATGCTGCTGATCTTATGCTGCTGATTATCTCATGCTGCTGTATTCATTCATACCCATCTGCTCACCACACTGTTCGGGCCGCTGCTTTATACACCGTATTATTTTTCATTATTAGTGTATAGCGTATCTTTTAGCATTCGTTTAGTGTATATCTTAGTGTATATTTTAGATAACTGCGTTTCTTTTTATACTTTATATTTTGTTATTTTTGGGTGTAACTGGGACTTTGAGTACACAATTTCATTCCACCTCATGTACCACATGTGATGCAAATGACAATAAAGATACATGTACATGAACCTTGATTTTCAGAAGAAAAAAGAAAAAGAAAAAAAAAAAGAATAAAGAAACAGGGACAACGGTCCTAAACCAGAAAGCGCCCGCTGAGATTAACACTTGTTAAGATGCCTCTTTTTATTTTATTTTTTTATATGGTTTACTGTGCTAATTAATCTTGCATGATTAAAGGGCAGAATAAAATGTGCTGTGAGAAAAAGTAGGTAGCTTGCAGGTGGTGGTGGTGATGGGGGTAGACAAGACTAGCAGAACTGGACTTTGGGTGGAGTTAGATTTCCGTATATAAATAAAAGAAGGTGTTCAACCTTAATTAGTATCACTTGTGCCTTCAAGCTCTTTGACAGCCTGTCAGCCTAAAGGGAACAAACATGCCACTGGATGTTTTGGTAATAGTGTGTGCAGCACAATGAACATGGACCAGAGCAAGCAAAGGTGAAAGCTGTCTGAAGAGTAGAGAAAGAAGATTCTACATAAAAAGCTACAAGACCACCTACAACCAGCTTCATGTTCCTGTGAAAAAACACACAAAAGCCAGATGGGAATTTGCTACAACGCATGTTGACAAGCCCTAAAGTTTCTGACTGATGAGACAAAACTGGACTATTTTGGCCAAACACATCAGTTGTTAGCCTGGCCCTCGCCTTCCTGCACAGCTCCGCTCAATTCTCATTTCCCTTCACTTCACAAGCGAAGTGAAGGACAGGGTCTGGTTACAACCAGGCTAATCAGTTGTGTGTGTGTGTGTGTTTTTTTAATTACTGTGGAAGGGTACAAACAAATTTAACATCTTTATGAAAAAAAAACCCAGCTACTTCCTTTTCACAGATATACTTCACACTTTTCAAAAACAGAATTCTTCAATTCTGACAGTGTGATGATATATGACAGTTTGTCAAAATACAATGCATTTTGTAAATAAACATGCCAGACCAGTGGTATACAGTATTAATAAAAGTCTGCACCCCAGTTCAGTGTCAAAAATTAAAGTAATTGTTTACCCTATCTCAACCCAGACTGAAGGAATGCATCAGTCCAGGGCAAGTTTCTATTTCTGCAACAATCAAACAAGCAAAGTCCCTAAAATAGTGAATCCGTCAAACAAGTGCCTCAATATAGCCCAGCTGGGCTTCAGGCATGGAAAGTTCTGCTAGTTTGTGGCTCAGAAGAGTTTTAAATAGATTGACTTAAATTTGGTGCGTTCATGTTAAATGCTGAATTTAAAGGGATTGTGACATGATTTTTTTACTATTCATAAAATTGCTCAAAATATATATATTTTATCATTTAAATATGTTTGTTTTTGCAAACAAAATGATAAATCACTTTAATTTTGCTTTAAAAGTGATTTTGAACTTCAAGCCGTGTTTAATCATGGGAAATCCCATTACACACGAACGCACCATCTGTGATGTCACACCGGGCAGAGCTCTGGGCTTGTCACAGTGCGCAGGTATGAGCAGCTCGACATGAAGGAAGTCTGATACAGCATCAGACCTAAATTAGATCCTGTTGTTTCTTGTTCCATCACCCAAACAATTTTCTGCTTCCCAAAATGAAGACAAATAGCTCAAATCTTCACATAGATTGCTAAATTCGTCCAGTTTTAAATTGTCCGCTATTAAAGACACCACAGCCCTCTGCCCAGTGTGACATCACATATGGTGCGTTCGAGTGTAATCGGATTTCCCATGATTAAACACGGCTTGAAGTTCAAAATCACTTTTAAAGCAAAATTAAAGTGATTTATCATTTTGTTTGCAAAAACAAACATATTTAAATGATAAAATATATATATTTTGAGCAATTTTATGAATAGTAAAAAAATCATGTCACAATCCCTTTAAGGAGCAATACAAGAAACTTTAGGCAAAAAGTAACCTCTTTGTGTTTAATATTGATTAAAATTATTCATACATTACTTTTACAAAAAACATGTGATGTTTCAGAAAGCCTTGTGGAACTGTGAGGTCTTGCTTTGAGCAACGTTTTGGGTGAGCATGCGCTCAGATGGCTTCCTCTTTCTAGACTTGATCAGCTTTTACTAGTACCAGTTTTTAAGTGGTTCTCAGAATTCTATATATATTTTGCTGCTTATACTTTAAAAATCACACCAAAATGATCTGATCAGATCCTCCTTAGAGCATCCCTTGTAGGAAGAAGGTTTTAAATGGTTCAGCAACAGTCTGATCAAAACAAATAACTAATGCTTTGTTTTACAACACATTAAAACTGAACAAATTTGGTACCATTTATTAATTATTTGTCATTTATTTCCTTAAGAACGTTTCAACTTGTCTGACGTTACATGTATCTTGTGTATTTGTCTCGTCTTTTGTTGCAAAAATGGCTGAAGCATACTTTTTGTTGTCGATTATCAATCCAGTTTGTCCCGTCACATTTTTAAACGTGTGCTAGATTTCTTGTTTTGAACTGTATCAAAAATTAAACAAATTAAGGGATTTATTCAGGTAAAAATTATAATACCCTCCAAATAGCTATTTCACGTTAGTTTTTGTCGTCATCTTCTTAATTCACTGCAGTAACTTGTTGAGGTTCCTTCATCAACATCTTTACAGCTGAAGTCGACCGGAGCACGTTTAATTCACAGGAAAAATAAAAAATAAAATGAAACGAGCGATCACTGGAACTGGATAGTAAGATAATGGTTAACCAAAATGTTTAACTCAAAGCTGAAAAAAAAAGGTCACCATTGTTTGGAAAAGATAAAAACTTTTTCACAGTTCCAGTGATACTGATACGCTCCTTTGAAAACAAGACCAACAAGAGCAGACAGGAACAATCAAGCAACGTAAAAAAAATTTTTGTTGGAGGACAGGTTTATCAACTTCCAGCTCCGCATTCAGCTGTTCAGTCCACATGTTCTAGATATTTTCCTCACATGACACCACTTCCATGCAGCTGCGTCACCTGACAGTTGGACTTCTTGACCTATCATCCTTTGCCTCCATCCTCCCATCTCACCTCAAAATATGGGCTGAAATGTAATAAAGTGAACGCCTGGTGAAAAACAAAAAGGGCACACCTGTCTGTTTGGCACAGTGTGTTTCCACACAAGGGTGTGACTCTTGGATCACAGGGACTGTCAGAAAAAGGTTCTACTTTTTTGACAAACCTAAATTTATATGGGAGGGTTTCACAGCCACATCATACAAATAATCAGGAAGAAAATCCCTGAAGTGTGATGCAAAATCTCCCAAATTTGCCACATTTTATTTTATACTGTAAACAGAAGAATGCATTGCTGTAATTAAAAAAACAAAAACAAATGTCAACTGTTGCTTCATGTATAAACGATAAATGTGAGCAAATGCTGAAGTGCAGTCTGCACCTGTTTACATGTACTGGTAGGTTCTCTGTAATGTAAAGAGGTCAGAAAGTCTCAGTGTTGTGTAAACACTTGGATGGAAGGTGAACATGTGAGATTTTAAACAAAAATATGATCAGGTGATGTGTTGTAGATTATTTAAAAATCAAACAAAAATTCAAAAGATAAGTCAGAAAAGCAACATCCATGAATGAACTCACCCCCTGCGTAAGCGTTACAGAAAGGAAAGCGGACGCAAAGCGAGTCTTGGCTGCGGGACCCCGTTGTGTGCTTACGAGTGCAGCTCCCACAAGAGAACTAAGTTTAGGCTCCTCTTCCCAGGAGTGCTGCTGCGAGTGACTCAGCTCAGCAAGGACGCTCAAAGAGAAGCAAAACTCCTCCCTCACTCTCCCTCAAACACCCCTTCCCTTCCCCTTTTATGTGTCTTTTTATAAAAAACACAAACGGACACATGCAGGTTCACAAAATGCAAATTTGAGCCTCAGACCAAATGATTGTGGACTT
>JBBPBX010040717.1:0-18071 GCA_038048925.1 Garcialebias charrua
TTAATTTAATTTTTGTCTGATTTCCACAAGTGAAAAATAACTTGTGGCTATTTAGGATTTATTCAACATGAACAAAGCTGAAATAAAGAACATTTAAACCAAAATTATTTTTAAAAATTATTATTAATATTTATAAAGCATGAATAGTCTTCACTTTAGAAGGGTTCACAAATACACTTAAGTAACTACTAGCAACTGCCTTAATTAATGATTCATTGCAAGATTAATAGATAGTGAATTCAAACATTATTTAACAATTAGTACGCATTTAATACATGTGGTGAAAGCACATTAATTTGTGCATTTACAAATATAGATAGCATTTCATTCATTCATTCATTCATTCAACCTTTATTTATACAGGCTAGCCTCGTTGAGTCACGGGGACTCATTTACAAGAGGGACCTGTCTCACTCACACCAAACAACCATCCACTCTCACACTCACACCTAGGGTCAATTTAGAGTCACCAATCAGCCTAACAAGCATGTTTTTTGGTCTGTGGGAGGAAACCGGAGTACCCGGAGGAAACCCACGCATGCACGGGGAGAACATGCAAACTCCACCCAGAAAGGCCCCGGACCGGGATTTGAACCGGCAACCTTCTCGCTGAGAGGCAGCAGCTCTACCAGTTGTGCCACCGTGCTGAGTTAAGCATAGTTAATTCATGAGTTATTAAGCATGAATAAACATTGAGTACATAGGTTTTGGAACTCATTATTCTTTATGTATAAAGCGTTAATAAGTGTGTTAATTAATAGTGTATTAAGTGTGAATCATCCTTAATTAATGATGTTTTCAATGTTAATTAAATGTTTATTAATGCTTAAATAAGGCTAAATAATGTGTAGTTATTATAAAGTGTTACCAATAGTTTTGCTACATCTGTGCTGCGAAGAGTGCACGTGCAGCGAGCGGATACGCTTCATTTCTTTAAAATTTAACAAGAAAAACACCTAAAAAATATATTTGTTTGCTAACATTATAGTAAAAGTGTTTCTGATCTTATCTTTTCCTTAATAATTGCACGTAATAGACAAATCAGCTGGATTTAAATTGTTTCGCTTTGACGGTCTTCCAAACGGTCACGCGCGCTGCGAAAATAAATTATGAATAAATTGAATTTTCGCTCAAACATCTCCTAAAGCTAATCAGTTGTAAATGTCCATCCAGTGATTACTTTCTGTAAGTTTCATCAAAATCTGTCCTGTGGTTCTTGAACTATTTTGCTAACAGTCAAACACTGAGGTAACAGTAGTTCAGAACTCCAGAGAGCAGGAGGCCGTGCTGCGACAGAGTGAGTCCGATCAGATTAGTCTGCTGTCGGACACATGAGCTGGGAACGGTCGGTGGACCCTAGCGGCCGAAAGATGCACTGCTCCATTTTTGTCGTCAGAATGAATGAAAACGGTCATATCTCAGCCAAAAATTGGTCTAAAAATATCGGAAAAAATCCCTAAATATGTCGCTTCACCCTATAAGTTGCAGGACATGAAAATTAGTTTAAAAAAACTGCGACTTATAGGCCAGAAAATATGGTAAATATTTAGGTCCATTTAGACTTGAAGGTTTGTCCATATCATTTTACACATTGATCAAGGCTCATCTTCATATTGGGATTATTCTAGTTGCCATTTAAGACAAAAAGCTCACCTTACTCAGCCTAAATGACTAAATAAACACAAAGAAATCAAGAAAACGTATTAAATTAAAGACAGCATTTCGTCAAAGAAAAATTTTCCCACCCACTTTTATGCCACTTTTTAAATTAAAATCCTCTAACGCTAATAAAGCACAGGGTTTTGTCTGTTTTGCTCAAACTTTGTAAACGATGTATGATTCCATGCATAAATTGTTAAAGCTCACAGTTTTTGTTGAGGATGACTCTCTGCTACTACCCCATCAAGCATTAACTCAATATTTGCATATTTGACTGTCTTGCATGTTTGTGTAAGCCGATGCTTTAACGGCCATCTTGAATTGAGCTAACTTCAGAAGTTGTACATGGTTATTCAGTGGTTTTGTTGTATTAGTTTCACTAAGATCCGGCCAGTGGTTCACAAGATATTTTGCTTAAAGCATCATCTTGCTGGGCTGCAACTGGTTGGCAAATGGCATTTAAAATTTTAAACAAACTCCTGAATAAAGCTTTAAAGATGCAAATCAATTAAATGCTTTGCTTCAAATCAGCAGAGAGATTGATGAAAGGGGCCTTATTCATAAATTTAACCCATTCATTCAGAAGGGGTTGGTTGTTAAAAGTGAAAGACAATCTCTGCCTATTTGTAATTATAATAATAATTTGTCACATTTGTCATCTGTGTATGTTTCCCATACTTGACAGACGAAATTGGTCTTCTGCCTTTAACCCAACCACCACCAGGTGGTGCAGCGAGCAGCGTAGTAGTGCTCGGGGAGCTGGAGAATTAGATGTGCACTCATAGACACCCCAAGGTGTGTAGTGGCCGGGGCCGGGGCACGAACCCGCGTCCTTCGGGTCCCAAGTCAAAAGCCCTGCCACTACACCATCTTGGCTCCTTGTGATTTGAATCATGATCTAACTGAGAAAAAAAAGGAGAAAGCAAAAAAAAAGCTAAATGTATAATAATGTATGCATCATAGACAGTGTTCACATTTTATAAGAACTGGTGAAATTTCAGTTAACACAAGTTGAACTGAAATATTTTAATCTAGTCCTTGGAGTGAAATACAGTACAGTATTTTCTGGACTATAGGTCGCACCTTTATATAAGACCAAAAAACATGCTTGTTAGGCTGATTGGTGACTCTAAATTGACCCTAGGTGTGAGTGTGAGAGTGGATGGTTGTTTGGTGTGAGTGAGACAGGTCCCTCTTGTAAATGAGTCCCCGTGACTCAATGAGGCTAGCCTGTATAAATAAAGGTTGAATGAATGAATGAATGAATGAATGAAAGTCGCTTTGTCCAATTATTGTCATTAAATTGGAAAAATCCATAAACAGGTCGCACCTTTATATAAGTCGCATCTATTATGCGTCACCGCTACGCGACGCGTCAGCGCGTCATTTGCCCTGCTGAAAATGACGACCACAGAAGCATGCGCGGAAGGACTTTTCACAAGATTACCACGGTAAAAACAATTATTTGTCTGCTGAAAATTATAGCAACCATGTGTCTTAGCTTAACCGTTCCTTAATAAATTCACGTAATGGTCAAATCTGCTGGATTTAAATTTTTTCGCTTTGAAAAAGTACAAGGAAAAACAACTAAGCTATCCACGACACATTTACGTCTGTAAAACATTGAATTTTATCTCAAATAACTCCAACAGCTAAAAGTTTGTAAATGTACATCTAGTGATTACTTTCTGTAAGTTTGAAAAAAATCTGTCCTGTGGTTCTTGACTTATCTTGCTAACAAACACAGCAAAAAGTAGTTACCTCCAGAGCAGGAGGCTGGGCAGCGACAGAGTCAGTCCGAACAGAGGAGGCTTTTTTCGGACACATGAGCTGGAAACGGTCGGTGGACTCTCTGGAAGTGTCCCCTCGCGGACAAAAGTGGTACTGCACCATTTTTTGCCAAAATGAAAAACGGCCATATCTGAGTCAAAAATTGGTCTAAAAATATGGGAAAAAAATCCATAAACAGGTCTCACCTCTCTATAGGTCGCAGGGCATGCAAATTAGGCAAAAAAAAACCGTGACCTATAGTCCGGAAAATACGGTACAAACATTTTAAGGCAGAGGTCTCTCAGTTTGGAAAAAAACAAATATAATCATTCCCGATAATTCTCAATCAGGTCATCTGGACAGTTTCTTTTTTAGTAGAAACATTTCACCCTCACTCCAGAGGGCTTCATCAGTCAGAGTAGTTCTAGCACGCTGTTCCCCCCTAAGCATGCATCAGAACAATTTATAAATATTTGTGTGGCTAAAAGTACAGTACTTGAATATTAAATAACTGCATGACTGGTAATAATACAGGCAAACTAGACAAACAAAATCATAAGAATTACAGTAGGTAATGCAAATTATAGTACATTCCTTTTTCTTCTTTTGGTTTTCTCTCTTCAAGGGTCAACACAACAAGTCCTCCTCCTCCATCTCACTCTGTCCTCTGCATCCTCTGTCCTCACTCCATCTACCTCCCTGTCCTCTAACCTCATCCATTTATCTTCTCTTTGAGAAGATATATGACCTCATATATCTTCTCTTTGAGAAGATATATGAATACAAGACATATGAATGCATCATACATGGATGTTTTATGTTTGTGTATGGCAAACATCATAGTCCATGGAGATTCCTGCCTGGCCTCATCTGTTAGTTGGTCCATCACCAGAGCAAACAAGAAGAGGCTCAGAGACCTGCTTTAGACAAACCACATAAGGTACACACAATAAACAGCCATAAAATGCATATAAAATAAAAATTAAATAAAAGTAGGGGTAGGGTTAGAACAAAATACAATCAAGCTACTTTATGAAATTTGGTAAAATACTAAAAACAGAAACGTCTGCATTGATTTTTGCATTGAACTTAATAATTGCTTTAAGTCCCAGATGCTGGTGAAGATTCTCAGTCGTCCAGGACATGATAAATCAAAAAAGGCGTTCAATACAAGATCAACAAGATCAACCCTTGCAACCAACATATGTTTGTGCGTGACTCCTGTTGAAAATCCACGTGCACACAGTCTGGTTTTGTCAGATTTCAACTTTCTAAAACTTATGGTGCGGACCTGCAGCTGTTTTCCCAGATGCCTCCCACCTGATGAGAACAGAGGAGCCTCACTTGTGAATTAGATTAACAAAGACTTTGACAGGTCCCTGGTATCAATGTGTGAAGTGTGGTTTTTGTCAATTTACATACAGTAGGATGTGTGTGTGCTTTCTGTAAGCTCTGCTTTTTCACACACTGAACTTTGAATGGGTCACAGGCACGTGTTATCCCAAATATGTGTGTGTGTTAGCTTCCAATTTACCTAGTTTGGTGTGTATCAGTGGCCCAGCTTGCTTATAACTTCTCTCTCCCTCTCACAAGCCGTGTTTCCATCAAGGTTTCTAGGTGCGCATTTTGAAGCATCGCAGCAGAAAAGCTTAATGGAAACGGCAAAATGCGCAGTTACTTCCTGAAATTCGCCAAAAAGTTTATACGCTCGCTTGAGGTGGTTTTTGGGATCTTCGAAACCGAGCAGATGCGCAAAACGACAGATGGAAACACATTTGCCGACTCGTGCTGCCGAAGCGAACATTCACGTCACGTGACTGATCAGCTGTTTCCGCTCCGGACAACATGTAACATCGCTAAAACTAGTTGGCATGACAGAATAAATACAACTCGACCGATAGCAACACGTACCTGAAATATTCTCTCCATTTTGACGAGATGTGTGGCCGGGTTCTGTTTTCAACCGCTACTTCCTGTTTACTGTAGACATGCGCAGTGCTGACGTCTGACGTAATGACGCTGACGTCTGACGTAATGACGCTGTGCGTGGCTTGGTAGATGCGCTTCAAGCCAGCAGATGGAAACACTTCTGCTTCGCATTAATTTGTATTTACATATTTGCGAGATTTCAAAAATTGGCTCAAAAATCGAAATGAAAATGGATGGAAACACAGCTACAGTCTCCAAAGAATTGAGAAAGCTCATCGGATGATGAGCGAAACGTCTTCTGTTACAAAAAAAGTCCAGTTGATCTTGTATTGAACGCCTTTTTTGATTTAAGTCCCAGAGGTCAAACTCAACAGCTTCAGATCTTTTTGCGAGGTGTTCCAGGAAACAGGAGTAGAGTAGGAAAAGGCCTTTTTTGCCAAATTCAGTCCACATTGAGGGAACACTGTATGTAATAAAAATCAGGGAATACAGGGTGCAATGGTAGGTACAGTATTTACAGCCAGTTATGAATCTTAGCACACCGTGATAGACAGTATCCAACATCTGCACAGTGCTTGTAGGAACGTTCATCTAAATAATGTCACCGTAGTCAATGGAGGGTAGGAAAGTCACCGTTGCAAGGCATTTCCTAGCATTCAGAGTTAGAATATATTTCTGAAAAAGAAACCCAATTTAACTTTCAGTTTCTTTATCAAGTTTTCAACAAGCTGCTTAAAAGAGAGATGTGCATGGACCAGGATTCCCAAGTCTTTGTAAGAATCGTCAAACTCTATAGGAACACCGTTCAAAGATAAAATAGAAGGAAGAACTTTTGGGAGAGACTTCCTGTTTGAAAACAACAGCCCTTTGGTTTTGTCAGCATTTAGCACCAGTTTGAGACAGAACAAATCTGACTGGATGATGATGAATGCAGACACTGTAAGAACTGAAAAACCTTAGCAACTGATTTGGCCCAACAATAAACAACTGTGTTGTTGGCATAGAAGTGTAAGAATGCATCAGGAAAGATCTGACCTACATAACTTATGTAGATTGTAAAGAGGGTGAGTCCTAAGACTCATACATGTTCTGTACCAGTCTAACATGTCCTGCTGTCCTCATACATGTCATGTACCAGTCTAACATACTTCGCTGCCACTCCAGATTTCCTGGTGTAATATCACACCTCCTCCCTCTGCACCCTGTCCTGTCCATCCATCCATCCATCCATCCATTGTCTTCCGCTTATCCGGGGTCGGGTCGCGGAGGTAGCAGCTTAAGTAAGGAGGCCCAGACTTCCCTCTCCCCAGCCACTTGGAGCAGCTCCTCCGGGGAATCCCAAGGCGTTCCCAGGCCAGCCGAGAAACATAGTCCCTCCAGCGTGTCTTGGGTCTTCCTCTGGGTCTCCTCCCGGTGGGACCCTGTCATGTGCTTTTTCGAAATCCACAAAGATACAATGGAGTTCTTTCTGACCCTCTTCTCCATCATCTTCCTCAAAGCAAAGATGGCATCTGTGGTGCTCTTTCTTGGCATGAAGCCATACTGCTGCTCACAGATAGTCACCTCTCATCTAAGTCTAGATTCCCCAACGCTCTCCCAGATCTTCATCATGTGGCTCATCAACTTAATTCCCCTGTAGTTGCTACAACTCTGTACATCACCCTTGGTCTTACAAATGGGCACCATCACACTTCTTCTCCATTCCTCAGGCATTTTCTCACCCTCAAATATACCATTGAATATTTGAGTCAAAAACCTCACTGCCACCTCTCCAAGATATTTCCAAACCTCCACTGGTATGTCATCAGGTCCTGTTGCCTTCCCCTTCTTCATTATTTTCAGAGTTTTCCAGACTTCACCCTGACTAATCTTTCCTGCTTCCTAGTCCACAGTTTTTATGACTTCTACTCTTCTTCCTCTTTCATTTTCATCATTCATTAGTTCCTCAAAGTACTCCTTCCATCTTCACATCACACTCTCCTTATATGTTAGAACATTACAATTCCTATCTTTAACAAGCCTAACCTGCTGCATATACTTTCCAGCTTGATCCCTCTGTCTCACCAATTGGTGCATATCCTTTACACCCACTTTAGTGGCCAGCCACTCAGGAGATTTTTATGATGCAACTCAGTCATCATATACATTCTGCTTTCCCTTAGCTACCTCTCTTTTTTGATCTATGTGGCATCTCATTATATATCCCTGTCTCCTCTCTTCAATCCTGTTAACTGTCATCAATGGCAGTTCCTCCTACGTGCGGACTGTGCGGCCGCACAGGGCGGCCTCCAGCAGGGGGCGGCATAAGTAGAAAAGGAGACGTCGCTCCTCGTTTTTAATTAAAAAAAAATCTTTTACAACTTTTTTTAACAACATATAACCCAGAACACCACTACCGCGCTGCTCCTGGGCCGCCCTGCCCCTCATTTATTCACATGTCATCAGTTTATCACCGTAGCAGCTGCGGGGGTGCACCTCCTCCACTTTCAGTTTTGTTTTTGTTAGGTGACACCGTAAGTGCGGTCAGTGGAAAGATTGAAGGGAGAAAAAGCAAGGATGGTGCAGAGCAGAGAAGGATTAAAAAGAAAAAGGCTCTGGAAACAGACGCAGCTAAATGTATAAACATTGACACATGTTTCATTCAAACAGCCGCAGTTTGTAAATGAGAGAGATCAAACAGGTGAGACATGATGCTAAAATTTGCCTGATTTTGAAATTAATTTTGTGGTGTGTGGCATTGTGACATAACATACTGTTATATCATTTAAAGGTGAACTATGTAATTTCAGCAGGACACTGGGACTTAGAAAAATTTCCAGCAGGTAAAAGCATTCTGCTCCCTCCCCTCAGAGCCATATATGACTCTGAGGGGGAGCTACAGTCCGTTCTCTGTTGGACTTGAGTTCTGCAGCTCCGCCCCCTGCTGTGTGTCCGCTCGGAGCGCTTCAATATTCTGTGATTATATGTTATTAAAACATTTTAAAAATATAATAAAACCATAGAGCACTTGTCCAACAACACAAAAACCAGCAGAAATCATCAGATCTTCACGAAGCCACGTTGGACATGATTTAATTCGCTCGTTACTTCCTCTTTCTGTCAGTGCAGGAATGGAATGCTCCGCCCCCACTACATGTCCTGTCTGCGCTGCGAAGTTATGTGAATTATATGTTAATAAAACTTTTTTTAAATTATAATAAAACCATGGAGCACTTGTCCAACAACACAAAAACCAGCAGAAATCAGCAGAGCTTCACGAAGCAACGTTGGACATGATTTAATTCGCTCGTGACTTCCTCATGTCTGTCAGTCGATGTCTGGAATGTCTGGAATGTTCCGCCCCCACTACATGTCCTGTGGCAGACGCTACGAAGTTCTGTGATTATATGTTAATATAAAGGTTTAAAAAATATAATAAAACCATGAATCACTCGTCCAACAACACAAAAACACCCTGAAATCAGCAGAGCTTCACCAGCCACTTTGGACATGATTTAATTCGCTCGTGAGTCGTGACAAATCAATTTCCTCATTCCTGTGAGTGAAGGATGAAGCGATCACTTGACTTTTGGCAAAAAAAAAACAAAATAAAAGTCCAGCTCTGGGATGAAGAAGGGATATTTAATACATTTGTGTCACATACAAATCAGTCCTGCATCGCTTTGCAATCCTTTGAATGAGAACGAGCCGCGGAGCTGAGACTGGGACAGGCAGGGGCGTGGGTTGGGGCGTGACAAACAACTCTGTTTTTATTGGCTGGTCAGTGTCCGGGTCACTCTGAGTTTTTAGTGTTTTTATAAATCCTGATAGAGAAGCAAGGGGACTATAGTTTTTTTCAGAGATTACTTTGTCTAACATCAGTTTGTCAGTAGATAGTGACAGAGTGAAGAAATGTGTTAAACATATATTGTTAGAAAAGTTACAGACTACATTACAAAGTTACATAATGCAGCTTTAAATAATAGTATATGAGTCTGGTGAAGACCTGGGGCCTCATGTACAAAGACTTGCGTGGATTTCTTACTGAAAAGTGACGTACGGTCAAATCCGGAAAAGTGTCTACGCACAAAAAGATCCAGATTTATCAAAATGTGCGTACACCGGTATCCACGCACATTCCCTTTGTACATCACAATCAACGTGGAATTGAGCGCACATGGGAGAGTGGCCGACTCCGCCCTTGACACGCCTCCATATAAATATGCAAATTCATTTAAATATGCCCTGAACCGGCGGAAAGTGGTCTCCGCTCCATTGCAAACATGGCGAAACGCACAAAAAAAGAGTAACTTCACGGACTGTGAACTGGAGACACTTCTAAGTTACGTAGACAGGCACAAAAGAAGGTTTTGTTTGGCACGCTCAGCGCACAACAAACCGTCCACTTTTAAATGAGATGTTGAGCCAGCTATTTTAACATGCCTTTAGGTAAGTGGTTAGCGTGCCTGCCTTTCGTCCCGAAGATCATGAGTTCGAATCCCGCATGGTACAAAGTTTATTTTTTTAAAATTCATTCCAGATTTAAAGAACAAAAGAAAACTATTTGGAATGAACAACATGAAATGAAACTATACATGATATGAAGGCAAAAGAGGATTTCTTGTGGTTTTTTTAAAAATAGTTTTCTTGTGTTCTTTAAATCTGGAATGAATTAAAAATAAAGACAAACGTTGTTTTCATTTAAATATACCCTGCAACAGAGGAATGTCGTCTTGTCCCATCATGCATCACGTTCTTCAACTGCTAAAACAGCTAGAAATGAACAAAAAACAAGAATTTAAGCTGTGCAGAACTATTCAGTCTTTCTGTTTTTTATATTTTTTGCAGGTTGTATTCTGATTGCGTCCATGTGGATGTAATAATTGTTCATCATGTGTGTTTGGGTGGAAATAATCATTATTACCCCATCCTGAACAGTTTCCAGAATCACCTGTAGGTGTCGCCAAAGGAACAAAAACCACAGAAACGTGCGTGCGCCAGCCATGGGGCTTGCGTGGAGGTGCGCACATATCCACGTTCAGTTCAGTTTTGATACATACGGGGTTTTGCGTGGATAGTGACGCACGCAAGGTTTTTGTGCGCACGCACGGTTGATACATGAGGCCCCTGCTCTATATGAGAAGTTCCCTGATATGTTAGATGATTCAACTCTTTAATGAAATTGGCCTGAATTGATAATAAGTCTTTGGAAAAAGAAGATTTGTGTTGAGTTGCCAAATAGGCTAGGACTGCCACTGACTGTCATACAGTAGTGCTTGAAAGTTTGTGAAGCCTTTGGAATTTTCTATATTTCTGCGAAAATATGATCTGAAAAACATCAGATTTTCCCCACAATTTTAAAAGTAGATCAAGAGAGCCCAGTTAAACAAATGAGACTATACTTGGTAATTTATTAATAAAGGAAAATTATACAATATTAATAGGATTGGGTGTCATACTTTGACAACTACTGAGTCATAGTTAGTTGAACAAATTACAATTTCTTTCTAATGCCAACAAACTGTCACATTAACGGCAACATTTTATGTACAATAAAACAATTTGAAACTCCTAATAAAAAAAATACAAAGAAAAAGAGAAGACAAATTTTTCTTTGTGTGGAAACCTTTCACTTTATTCTCCTTTTTAGTAAAGGGTTTGGATCTTTATTTTCAGTGCTTTTAGGAACACCCCTACTCCTCCTCATGTAAAGCTAACTTCACGATGGATTAGTGGTTAGCACTACTGCCTCACAGCAAAGAGGTTCTGAGTTCAATTCCAGGGTTGGACCTGGGTGCTTTCTGTGTGGAGTTTGTATGTTCTCCTTGTGTGTGAGTGGGTTTTCAACGGGTACTCCAGTTTCCTCCCACAGTCCAAAATCATACGTTAGGCTGCCTTCAGGCCTCCCTTGCAAAAGAGATCTGTGATGTCAATGGGGTTTACCTGATTAAATAAAGGTTAATAAATAAAAGTTAATCTGTTGATTCTTTGGTGTTGATTTGACTAGATATTTAAAAAGAAAAAGAAAAGCAGAGGGATTTGCAAAAGCTGACAGCTTTATACATTTTAATTTAAAATTATTAAAAATAAATAAAGATTACAGTAAATCAGAGTCAGAGTCAGAGTGTCTTTATTGTCATTTGCACCGCATGTGGTACATGTGATGAAACGAGATTATGTACACAGGGTCCCAGTTACATCCAACAACAAAATGTAAGAGAAAAACAGTAATAACATCTAGGATATGAACTAAGAAAAACATCAACTAGAAATACACTAAGCCCTAATGTAATAGAAAAACATTACAAACAGCAGCACGAACACGAGTCTGTATGAGCAGATGGTCACAGATTAACACAGCAACAAGAAACCAGATCAGCATCAGCATGATGTGATATTTTGCAAATGATACAATAATAATAATAATAATAATAATAATAATAATAATAATAATAATAAACTTTATTTGTTTAGCACCTTCCTACAATGCCTTGCATTGACCAAGGTGCTTAACAGGACAGAAAATATAAAAACCGGTACAATAAATCAGTGAAAAAAGAATAAAAGCAACAGCAATAAAAGAAGGCAATGGAAATAAAAAATGCTACATACTAAAATACCAAAAGTAATAAAAGTTACACACTGAAAGCTTTTTTGAACAAGTGGGTCTTCAGTCTGGTTTTGAACAGAGTCAGATCAGAGGTGGCACGCAGCTCAAGGGGGAGACTGTTCCAGGCTTTTGGGCCGGCAACAGAAAATGACCGGTCTCCCCATTGTTTGTACCTTGAGCGAGGCACCTCCAGCAGGTGTTGACTGGCAGATCGTAAAGCTCTGCCGGGCTGATGGACTTTCAAAAGTTCTGAGATGTACAGAGGTGCGAGTCCATTCAGAGCTTTGAAAACAAACAGGAGCAGCTTGAACTGTATCCTGAACTGAACCGGGAGCCAGTGTAAAGAGAACATATACAAATGAGATGGAACCAAGAAACAAAACCTTCTTTCTTTTATGACAGAAGATTGGGGGGCTGTTTATTTTGTCTCAGTTTGTGGGTTTTCTGTAGGATTATTTTAGAGTGGAGCATCAGCATCAGGCCTGGACTCCAGATTCTGCAGTATTCATCTTAACTTCGTCACTGCTGGGAGAGCCATTAACAGCAGTTTAAGTATATTTACCTTTCTCAGATAAAAATCAGTCAGTGCTTTACAGGAAAAGGAAAATGCTTATTTATAAAATCTGACTTTTATTCAATTAGGTTGGAATGTGATTACCTCGGTGTAACATTTGCCATTACCATACTTTTAGTGTTTCTTTTATCCACTTTGTAAATATTCATAGGTTAATTAAAAAAGGCATTGATGTCAATAAGCAGGAGGTTTAAATATGAATGTAATTAAGTTTTATTCGTTTTCCTACATTTAAAAGAACAAATATAGTCTATTATACTCAACTCCTCACACAACACACAGCATCACCTTGATTTACAATTTGAGAAACTTCTTAAAACACTAAGTGCTTCACAAACAAATACATAAACGAACAAGAAGTCTAGATGAAAATACTAATAAAAATAAAGTTAATTAAATATGAAATAAGAAAAGGAATTTAAAACACTTAAAACAAGTGTGTTTGAACAGGTGCATGAAGATAAGGTGAACCAAATACTAAAGGTAAGAAGAAGGTTTTGAGTTTAGTCTTATCACTCCTGCTGCCCTTTGGTCAAAATGACCCACGAGGCCTCAGCTAGACCCGATGGGTCATTTTGATCCAAGGGCAGCAGGAGAATTGAAAATAGGAAACATCCAACACAAACAGAGCTGGTTTCAGAGCAAATGCTTGTGAAAACTTACAGCTCTTTATTCATAAATCATGAAAAGCATTTAATTGCTTATGTACAATAGCGTTCACACATAAAGCATTGCCGGTAATTGGTTTACAAAGTAGGTGCTTCAGATTTTATCCTGAAATTCACAAAGCATCCAAAGGATCAGCAGCTGATGTGACTCACTCATGTTGGGTTACCACATCAAAATCCAATATGGCCACCACCAAATAAATTGGCCACATTCATAATTTGAGGAAACTGTTTTCTAGGGTTTATAATATTGCTTAAAAGTATAGTTTCCTCAAATGTTGGGGGTGGCCAAAGATCAATCTTTGTGTGCCGAGGCCACCATTGGCCACCCCCTAGCTCCTACCATTGCACCTGTTGGTGGATAAAATGGCTCCCTCAACTCTCCAAGATGCATCATTCTGTACTGCCTTGGACAAACAAAAACACACAGTGTAACTCCTGTAGGCATACAGGTGAAGATCAGATTTACTGATCCGTACAGTACACCAGATGTAAAATGAGCAGGTTTTATCCTGACACAAAATATCAATTATTCACTGGTTCTCTCTTTTTTGGATTAAACAAATGAATTTGTGCAATCAGATAAGATGTAAAAGGCATGAAACGTTAATTTATATTTGGCACACCAGGAGATGCTGCCATTTATTTAACAAATCATAAATTTACATCATAACATGTACACGGTGATTGATTGATTCAACTTTCCTATAAGTTACTTCAGCACAGATGAAATCACGCGTCCATAATTTCTAGGAACAACATAATAAATTATGGATCTTAGAATAATTTACATCTGCAGGCAAGTTTAACTTAATTAAAAAAACATCTTTTTAAGAGTCAAAACTGGATAATATGCCAACATGTAATGTTTGATCACAGAAATATTAATATTAATCCTTTAGAGACTCGTAACGAGGCCACCAAATGTGTCATTGAACACATATGGGGGCACGTATGAGACGCTTACAGGCCACCAAATATAAGAGATGTGGACAGAGTTAACCTGAAACACTCCTACTTTAATTTAATTACTTATTCTATTTGTTCAAGGTCAGAATAGTAATTCACGGATTCTCTCTTTTTCAGGATTAAACAGATGAATTTGTGCAACCAGATACAGTACAATGACAGAAGCATTAATTATAGTTGACCCACCAGAGATGGAATCATTTAATTAACACAATCATAAATTTAACATCATAACATGTACAGTGATTGATTGATCAGATTTTCCTATAGATTAAAATCAAACAGATGAATTCATACTACTCGACGTATATTTCGAGGAACAACAGATTAAATTATGTGGTCTTAAAATAACTTATACTGTATCTGGAGGCTTTTAGCTTAATTTACTGGCAAGAGAAGTTTGAGAAATAGTTAAGAGGAAGGAGGAAGTATGAGGGGGTAGTTATCTTGAAATGAGTTTTAACCAGGAATGACACACTCTTCGTGCAATATCAGCTAGACCCAGGTCCGGTAGGTAAAACAATCAGCGACTTGTTACCTTTGACAGTCAGTCAAGAATGGATCTTTCCTGGACGTCCAAGGAGGTCAGTCCGTTTACCTTCAGCATCTCCTGAATGTCCGCCTCATCGATTAAAGTAGCGAGCATTTCCGGTTTTCGTTTCCAAAATAAAACCTTCCTCCAAAAGGAATTTTCAATAAGAAACTTGGAGCCTTTTTAAGCTCGAATCAAATTTACAGCAGGCTTGCCATAAACTCTCAGCTGATGAACCAGTCTTTGGCTTGTGACTGCAATTAATACAGCTTTTAGGAGAAACATCCATCTCACTTCTCCAGCAGACTGAACCGTTCCAAGAAATGAGGCTTTTTGAAGGGAGAGTGACATCAGCAGAACCCACTCTGTTCATTGGTTAGCAACCAGGAAATTAGGAGGAGTTAAACCAAAGTCAGAGTTTATTAGAATTCAAGGCTGAGGGAAGATTGTTTAGAGAAAGTGTTTTGAAGGGAAGAGAAAGACAGATTAGAGTGGAGCCAGCTTTTATGATTAAAACTGATTAACCGTCTATAACACTTTGCACAAAACTGAAAGTTCAATTAGACATGTCCTTCGACTTAGGCAGAGTTCTTTGACTAAGACATATTGAAGAATAGTGATGATACTTCAAAACAGAAGGTTATTCCTTTGGATTATTTGAATTAGAACAAAATTAAAGAGTTTCTAGGTGATTAATTTGTCCATTTGATTCAAATTAATGGAATAAAAATAGTGTGCACTCTTCCTTGAAGGTTTCAAAGAAAAGATGTAGTACTTAAAGTTTTCAGGTGGTCCACTACACTCCTACCTACTTGAAAATGTTGCACCAAAACATTGAACTTCACCTGAATTCACTTTTTAATTCTAATTCCGAAAAACAGTAATCTCAGAAACTACAACCGTCCATCCACTTGTTTCGTTCAAATCCTTCTGATGGAGACACATGTGCACTGTTTGTTTACTTCCAGGAGGAAGACTTGTTTGTACCACCTGCAGCATCAAAGGAGCACCTCTGTGGCTCTGCAGAGCTTTGACGTCGGCAAAGACTCAAACAGATCTGGATACAGCTCTGTTGACATGCCCGGATGCATGCAAAATAAAATAAAAATTTGGACACAGTTTGAACCCTGAGAAATCAGGTTTCTAAAAAAAATGCACTAAAGTAAACCCCACCACCACACAGCTGATAAATCTTTCCTAGTATAATACTTAGTCACGATCGGGTCAGATCTGATGGACGATCCCACACACAAACTCAGAAGGATTTAAAAAAAAAAAATACTGTATAGAGTAAATAAACAACTTCTGGTGTCTCAGGTCCAGGAACTGTATCTAAAATGATACAGAGGGGAAAGGTTAGTGTTCGACAGTGTTTCAGAGTCAGAGTCAGAGAGTCTTTATTGTCATTTGCACCGCATGTGGTACATGAGATGAAAACGAGATTATGTACACGAGGTCCCAGTTACATCCAACAACAAATGAAAGAGAAAAACAGTAATAACATCGAGAACTAACTAAGAAAAACATCAACTAGTAATACACTAAGCCTAATATAGTGGGAATAAACAGCAGCACGAACATGAGTTTGTATGAGCAGATGGTCACAGATGAACACAGATGAACACAGCAACAAGAAAACAGATCAGCATCAGCATGATGTGATATTTTGCAGTGTTTATTTTAATTTTATTTTTATTTATTCATGAGTCTAACAGCCTCAGGGTAGAAGCTGTTCCTCAGTCTAGTGGTTCTACACTTGATGCTCCTCAACCTCCGTCCTGAGGGGAGTGGGGCAAAGAGTGAGTGTGCTGGATGAGTGAGGTCTTTCATGATACAGGTGGCTCTTTTCCTGCATCTGGAGGTGTAAATGTCTGTGATGGTGGGGAGACTGACTCCAACAGACTTCTGTGCAGCCTTCACCACTCTCTGCAGAGCTTTCCTCTCTTCAACTGTGCAGCCTCCATGCCACACGTTGATGCTGGAGCACAGGATGCTCTCCACTGCACACCTGTAGAAGGAGGTGAGGACTGGGCTGCTCAGACCAGCTCGTCTCAGCCGTCTGAGGAAGTAGAGTCTCTGATGACCTTTCTTGATCAGGCTGGTGGTGTTGTTGCTCCAGCTGAGGTTATCATTCATGTGTACACCCAAGTATTTGTAGCTGGAGACCACTTCCACTGCAGACCCACCTATTTTCAGTGGGGCATGGGTGTGTTTGTTCCTTCTGAAGTCCACAATCATCTCCTTTGTCTTCTTCACATTCATGTGAAGATTATTCTCTTTGCACCAGCTCTCCAGGTGTTCCACCTCCTGTCTGTAGCTGGACTCATCATTGTTTGTGATGCATCCCACCACCGCTGTATCATCTGCAAACTTAACAATATGACAGCCTGGAAGTGTGGCTGTACAATCATATGTGAGCAGAGTGAACAGAAGGGGGCTCAGCACACATCCCTGAGGAGAGCCAGTGCTGAGGGTTATGGTGGAGGAGGAGAAGTTGTGGATCTTCACGGACTGTGGTCTGTCTGTTAAGAAGTCTAGTATCCAGTTACAAATAGAGGGGCTTAGTCCAAGTGTAGATAGTTTGTCTATCAGAGTTTGGGGGATCATGGTGTTGAAGGCAGATGTGAAGTCCACAAAGAGCAGACGCACGTATGAGTCTTTCTGATCCAGGTGGGTGAGAGCAGTGTGGACCACGGTTTGACAGTGTAACAAGTAGTTATCTGAATACAGACGGTCTGGTGAAACACTAACCATTCTAGTTGTAACAATGTGCTCCATAAGAGATACAGAGCTGCAGAGACCAAGGGAAGTCCAGAGGAGTAGTTGAGGATGAGCAGGGTTCATACACGGGATCCAAAGAGGAGACAGTACCGTTAGGGAGAGGCAAAGACGAAATCCAAAAACAGGCGTAGGTTGTCAACAAGGTCAGAAGGCTGAGGCACAAAAGGGACAGGCAAAAAGTGTGGTCGAGGGAAACAGGCGTGGATCAAGATTAAAGAGCTGTGAACAAGGAGAGTGCGCTGGATAACTGTGGCTGGAAGCAATCAGTTGATCTGGCAATGTGGTGGAGAAAACAGGAAGTATATATACACCCAGAAATAGGTGGAAACCATCAGCAGCTATCAGAGAGAGTGGTGTGGCATGTAAGGAGGCTGGCAGAAGCAGCAGAGGAAAAAACCCAATAGAGCAGAGAATAAAAGTCAAACAGTGAACAGAAATATGAGTAAAAAGAAAAACAGAGTGTAAACTGTGACAGATATTGGGTTCTTTGTGTTTTATTTTGCAGGTTGAGTTGATTTTGGTAATTTTGATTGGTCATTTTCAAAAATCATTTTCCCAAAAAACACATTTAGATCACTTAAACTCCTCTCAAAACTTTTT
>JBBPBX010040718.1:0-13704 GCA_038048925.1 Garcialebias charrua
TTCACTTAACATGTTTACTGTTATGTTTATGAAACAAGAAAAAATAGAAATGGTATAAAGAAACGGCATAGATTTGTTTTCTTTATTGTAATCTCTGCTTTAATAAATCTGACATTGTTTATTATAAAACAGATGATTTATTGCTTCTGTTTGTTGAAAAATACTTGAGAAGATATAAAAAAATAATCGCGTTTTAAATCGCAATTGCAATTTATAGGAAAAAAATTGCAATTAGATTATTTTCCAAAATCGTTCAGCCCTACTAGCAACGTGTGTGTGCTACCGAATTTCTGTCAGCTATTTTTTAGCATCGAACATAAAGAATCTGCCGTGATAATTGGCTTTATACACTTACAGTGTATAAAGTAAAACAACATGATTTCACGTAAAATATATAGTTTATCATCTAAAACACTACACACCTCCGACTATGTTTACACAAAGACACTCGTTTTCTTGTGAGTTTTCCGACTGTTGCTGCTCGGCGTTTAGATGTGGTAGCTGTGGCACTTTATGTAGATTTTATTTTAAAAATAGTAGGAATAGCATCCGGTTTTAAAAGTCTTCTCCATCTTACTGGTAATCCTAAAGATTCTTGTAAACCAGGTGTTTCCTGAAAACAATCGGCAGTAAAATGGTTGCTACAGACATACGATTCCATCGGTCCCTTGTTCTCTGTACTTGTCCATTCTTGGCAAAGTTTCTCATCTTTTGGGAATTTGTGAATGCTCACTTGTTCACTAGCGATATTAGAACACCCAAATGCGCTACAACGTGACAGCATTTTTCAAGTTAAACAAAAAAAAAGGTGATCTTTAAGACAATGAATCTGTATGGCAAGCAGTTACCACACCAAACAAACGGGCAAAAAACTGCCTACTGCCCGTTGTCACGTCACTGATGACGTATGCGGAAATTCTCGGATTTCCAGTGACGTTACATAGCAAAAAAATTACCATAACTTGGAATGCAATTTTAATATATTTACAGTATAATTTATTTTGCAAAAATGAACATAGCTGAATGATATAAGATATATATGTTGTGACAAATATGCAAATTTCCAACATCATGTCACAATACCGTTAAAGTTTGGTTGTTTTCTGTTACACAGGTATTGGTGTATTGGTTGGGTTTAACTCACATTAGGGTTCTAAATGTGCCCCAAACAGGAAGTTGATTTATTTTCTGTGGTATAACTGGGATGTGATGACGTCACTACGAGTACTCGACATGAAAAAAAAAAAACCTTGATAGTAGTCCTAGGACTCGATCTGCCGAGTACTCGAGTACTCTGTTCTTCTTCTTCTTTCGGCTTTTCCCTTTTCAGGGGTCACCACAGCGAGTCATCCTCCTCCACCACACTCTGTCCTCTGCATCCTCTGTCCTCACTCCAACTACCTTCATGTCCTCTCTAACTGCATCCATATATCTCCTCTTTGGCCTTCCTCTGTGTCTTTTTCCTGGCAGCTGCATTTCTAACATCCTTCTACCAATATACCCACTGTCCCTCCTCTGGACATGTCCAAACCATCTCAGTCTGGCCTCCCTAACTTTATCTCCCAGTTGTTCAACATGTGCTGTACCTCTGATTATCTCATTCCTGATCTTATCCATCCTTGTCACTCCTAAGGAGAACCTCAGCATCTTCATTTCTGCTACTTCCAGTTCTTTCTCCTGTCTTTTTGTCAATGACACTGTCTCCAGACCATACAACATAGCTGGTCTCACCACTGTCTTGTAAACTTTTCCTTTGACCTTTGCTGACACCTTTTTGTCACAAATCACTCCTGAAACTTTTCTCCATCCACTCCATCCTGCCTGGACTCTCTTCTTCACCTCTTTACCACATTCCCCATTTTCCTGGACAGTGGACCCCAAGTACTTGAAGTCCTGCACCTTTGTGACCTCTGCTCCTTGTAGCCTCACTGTTCCACTGGCCTCCCTCTCATTCACACACATGTACTCTGTCTTACTACGGCTGACTTTCATTCCTCTTCTTTCAAGTGAATACCTCCACCTCTCCAAGTTCTCTTCCACCTGTTCCCTGTTCTCACCACATATCACAATGTCATCTGCAAACATCATAGTCCATGGGGATTCCTGCCTGACCTCATCTGTTAGTCGGTCCATCACCAGAGCAAACAAGAAGGGGCTCAGAGCCGATCCTTGATGCAATCCCACCTCCACCTTGAAGCTATCTGTCACTCCTACAGCACATCTCACCACTGTCCTGCTGTCCTCATACATGTCCTGTACCAGTCTAACATACTTTTCTGCCACTCCAGATTTCCTCATGCAATACCACACCTCCTCTCTTGGCACCCTGTCATATGCTTTTTCTAAATCCACAAACACACAATGGAGTTCTTTCTGACCCTCTCTGTACTTCTCTATCAACATCCTCAAAGCAAAGATGGCATCTGTGGTGCTCTTTCTTGGCATGAAACCATACTGCTGCTCACAGATAGTCACCTCTTGTCTAAGCCTCCCTTCCACAATTCTCTCCCAGATCTTCATTGTGTGACTCATCAACTTAATTACCCTGTAGTTGCTACAACTCTGTACATCACCCTTGTTCTTAAAAATGGGAAACAGCACACTTCTTCTACCGGTGTATGAATGTCTGAATGAATGGGTGGATGGCTGGTATTGTAAAGCGCTTTGGGGCTCCTCACAGGGGGCTGGAAAGCGCTATATAAATAAGCTCCATTTACCATTTACCATTTACCATTCTTCTCCATTCTTCAGGCATTTTCTTACCCTCAAATATTCCATTCAATATTTGAGTCAAAAACCTCACTGCCATCTCTCCAAGACATTTCCAAACCTCCACTGGTATGTCATCAGGTCCTACTGCCTTCCCCTTCTTCATTCTTTTCAGAGCTTTCCGGACTTCACCCTCACTAATCTTTCCCACTTCCTGGTCCACAGTTTCTATGACCTCCACTCTTCTTTCTCTTTCATTCTCTTCATTCATTAGCTCCTCAAAGTAATCCTTCCATCTTCCCATCACACTCTCCTCACTTGTTAGAACATTCCCATTCCCATCTTTAATAAGCCTAACCTGCTGCACATCCTTTCCAGCCTGATCCCTCTGTCTTGCCAATCGGTACAAGTCCTTCTCGCCCTCTTTAGTGTCCAGTCTCCCATACAACTCATTGTACGCCCTCTGCTTTGCCTTAGCTACTTCCCTCTTTGCTCTATGTCCCATCTCCTTATATTCCTGTCTCCTCTCTTCAGTCCTCTCACTGTCATATTTCTTCTTGGCTAATCTCTTTCTTTGAATGGCGTCCTGCACTTCACTATTCCACCACCAGGTTTCCTTATCATCCATTCTCTGTCCAGATGACACACCAAGTACCTTCCTACCTGTCTCTCTAATTACTGTTGCTGTAGTAGCCCAGTCACTTGGAAGCTCTTTCTTACCACCCAGAGCCTTTAACAGCTCGTCTCTGAATTTCTCACAACATTCTTCCTTCTTTAGCTTCCACCATTTGGTCTTCTTCTCTGATTTTACTCTTTTTCTCTTCTTCGCAACAACAGTCATTCTACACACAACCATCCGATGCTGTCTGGCCACGCTCTCCCCTGCCACAACCTTACAGTCTCCAATCTCCCTCAGGTTTCCTCTTCTACACAGAATGTAGTCGACCTGTGTACTCCTTCCTCCACTTTTATAGGTCACTCTATGTTCCTCCCTCTTTTGGAAATAGGTATTGACTATAGCCATTTCCATTCTCTTGGCAAAATCCACCACCATCTGTCCTTCCTGGTTTCTTTCCTTGACACCAAACCTACCCATCACTTCCTCATCCCCTCTGTTTCCTTCACCAACATGTCCATTCAGGTCTGCTCCAATCACCACTCTTTCCTCCCTGGGAATACTCTCTATCACTTCATCCAAATCTTTCCAAAATGTATCTTTCTCCTCCCCATCACATCCAACCTGTGGAGCATAACCACTGACTATGTTTAGCATCAGACCTTCTACTTCTACCTTCAGATACATCACCCTATCTGACACTCTCTTCACCTCTACTACATTCTTTGCCAACTCCTCCTTCAGGACCACCCCTACTCCATTTCTCTTTCTATCCACACCATGGTAAAACAGTTTGAACCCTGCTCCAATGCTGCGAGCCTTGCTGCCCTTCCACTTGGTCTCTTGGACACATAAAACATCTACCTTTCTTCTCTGCATCATGTCAGCCAGCTCTCTACCTTTGCCTGTCATTGTCCCCACATTTAGAGTTGCAACCCTCAGTCCTACATTCTTCACTTTCCTCCTCTCCCTCTGTCTCCTGACACGTTTCCCTCCTCGGGGTCTTCGACTAACAGTAGTACAATTTCCGCCGGCACCCTGTTTGTCAACAGCACCGGTGGCGGACGTTGTTAACCCGGGCCTCGACCGATCCGGTATGGTTTCACTTTGATGAACTCGCATTATGGTTTTGGCAAGTGTTTTACATCGGATCCCATTCCTGACACAACCCTCACCATTTACCCGGGCTTGGGACCGGCACAAGAGATACACTGGCTTGTGCTCCCTAGTGGCTGGTTTACTCGAGTACTCTGTTAAAGCCCTAATTGTGGTCATGGTTTTATTAGACAAAATTGTGACCATGTGCTCTGCTTTGACTAATATGTGTCCCAGTGTTGTTTTGAAACTATGAACTGTTAAATAACCTTGTCAACTGAGCATGAACTAACCATTAAATAACATTGTGAACTGAACATGAACTCTTTCAACCTTCATATTTTGCATATTGTGAGTAAATGATGGAAGAATAATAAAATTTTCTAGTATGTGTATTTGTGTCACAACAATGAGTTTTGATAACAAGTACAAACCGGATTCCAAAAAAGTTGGGACACTAAACAAATTGTGAATAAAAACTTAATGCAATGATGTGGAGGTGCCAACATTTAATATTTTATTCAAAATAGAACACAAATCACAGATCGAAAGTTTAAACCGAGAGAATGTATCATTTTAAGGGAAAAATGTTTCAAAATTTCATGGCATCAACAAATCCCAAAAAGTTGGGACAAGTAGCAATAAGTGGCTGGAAAAAGGAAATTGAGCATATAATGAACAGCTGGAAGACCAATTAACACTAATTAGATAAATTGACAACATGATTGGGTATAAAAGAGCTTCTCAATGTGTCAATGTCTCTCAGAAGCCAAGATGGTAAGAGGATCACCAATTCTACCATTGTGCAGAAAGATAGTGCAGCAATACCAGAATGGTGTTACCCAGCGTAAAATAGCGAAGACTTTTAAGTTATCATCATCATCAGCCGTGCATAACATCATCAAAAGATTCAGAGAGTCTGGAACAATCGTTGTGCGTAAGGGTCAAGGCCGTAAAACTCTACTGGATGCTCGTGATCTCCGGGCCTTAAACGTCACTGCACCTCAAACAGGAATGCCACTGTCAAGGAAATAACAGAATGGGCTCAGGAATACTTCCAGAAAGCATTGTCAGTGAACACAATCCACCGCGCCATCCCGTTGCCAGCTGAAACTCTACAGTGCAAAGAGGAAGCCATTTCTAAGCAAGCTCCACAAGCTCAGACGTTTGCACTGGGCCAGGGGTCATTTAAAATGGAGTGTGGCAAAATGGAAGACTGTTCTGTGGTCAGATGAGTCATGATTTGAAGTTCTTTATGGAACACTGGGACGCCATGTCATCCGGACCAGAGAGGACAAGGATAGCCCAAGTTGTTATCAACGCTCCGTTCAGAAGCCTGCATCACTGATGGTATGGGGTTGCATGAGCGCTTGTGGCATGGGCAGCTTGCATGTCTGGAAAGGCACCATTAATGCAGAGAACTATGTTCAGGTTCTAGAACAACATATGCTCCCATCTAGACATCATCTCTTTCATGGAAGACCCTGCATTTTTCAACAAGATAATGCTAGACCACATTCCGTAGCAGTCACAACATCATGGCTACGTAGGAGAAGGATTGGGGTACTGAAATGGCCAGCCTGTAGTCCAGATCTTTCACCTATAGAGAACATTTGGCGCATCATCAAGAGGAAGGTGTGACAAAGAACGCCCAAGACGATTGAACAGTTAGAGGCCTGTATTAGCCATGAATGGGAGAGCATTCCTATTTCTAAACTTGAGAAACTGGTCTCCTCTGAATGATCACTATTGATCACTTTCCTCCTCTACATAAACAAGGCGCTCTTGCATATAAACTTGGGGGTTACACAAAGTGTGGGACAAAAGTAGAAGGTAATACAACGGCAATTATGGTGACTTCCTAAGATTGTTCATGTTGCTACTGGAGTTTGTGCTTCATGACAAGAGCCACTTCTCCCACAGTTGGAAGAAGAAGGCAGCAATGACTGGAGGGAGCTCAAACTTTCTGAACACAGAGCCTCATCACTGAATGTTCAACAAGATGGGGATCCAAAGAAATGATTGCCAGGGTGCTAGAGCAGCTCAAAGCCATTTCTCAGGTGCTGTCAGCTGACTGTTATGCACGCTCCCTTATCCCAACCTGGCAGGATATTGAGGTGTTGGAGTCTGTTCACAAGGCTCTGCATCCTGTTGTTACTGACTATAATGTTTACATGATTGTTCCAAGAGATTTTTTTTTTACATCTAAAAGATTTAATAAAAACAGATACCACTAGTTTATTTTGTGTTCACTGAGTTTGAGTTCCCAGAACGGGTTGGTTAAAGCAGATTCTTTGTTTTTTGCACTTTATTTTTTATGATGTTACTGGTTGGAAAGCAGTAAGTTTAATTTTTTTTATATCAAATTTTTTATACAGTATTTATTTATTAAAGGGGACCACATGTAAGTATTTAAATTTTTTATGTTATTTCTGTGTGCTATCTTGACAATATTAATTCATTTTAATACACAAAATAATTCTTAGATAATTAATTATACCCTTTTTAATTCTGCCATTTTTAACTTTCGTTTTGAACGACCGGTTTCTGATACAAGTTCTGAAGTCCACGCCCTTCAACGATCTGTTTACGCCCTCTGTAACAGCCAGTATCTGTAATGTGTTGTTGTTTTAAAATTAGCTCTTTTTTTATTACTCATTTGACTTACTGTTAGTGTTAACTTAAGATAACTTACCGAAACCCGTCTGAGCGCGCCACAATTTGCTGCTCCTTTTAGCATGAGACCACCCGAATCCGATGCTAATGTTAGCTTGTTCCCATAGGCGTAATTTACACGGGGGATGGGGGTGTTTCAACACCTCCAATAATTTGATCCAGTGAATTTAACCCCTCCAATAAAATGACATTTCATCATTATACATATCTTACATCAATAATTGATTTTCTTTATTCATTTAAATTTTTTAGTAAAATTGCTGCGTGTTTTTAAGCAAACTCCCTGAGGACTGACCCCCTCCCCTGAAAAAAACTTGGTATCACCCATCCCACCGGCTACAGGGTGGCCCTGTAGAATGGAATGCGGAAGTCACGTTGGTCACGGAGCTGCTCCATGTTTCAAACAGCAGCTAACAGCAGTGGTTCTACCATTCTCGAAGTCGACGTGATGTCACGCATCACGTGATTTCAACATCAGGTTGCGTTGTGGGGGTAAACTGCGGTTTAGACCATTGGAATTCGTTTTGTTCAGAGGCTCTGGTTTTGTTTGCTAGTAAAGTCGAATCGAATATTTTTGTGTAGCACACATCTTTGGAAGGATGTCTTATGAATACGAAGACAGTTTACTACCAGATGCGCGACAGCGGGACAGTATGAAACTGAAACTGTCTGGACTCCAAAAATGTCCGTATAAACTACCGGTTGATATGTGGGTAAATAATAATAATATATACAGTATTTGTACCTCTTTATTTTATCTTTTTTAATGTTCTGATTTATTTGCACAACGGGAGCTGCAAAATTATTTTATTGTTCATTATCTAACAGCAGTTAAGACTTATAAACACACATGGTTAACTTGCAAACACTGTGGTTATGTGCAATAAGGTTATGTGCAATAATGGCCACCTGACTTTTTGATATGGCTGATACTGTTGTTTTTACTGTATTTTTTATCTATTTTTATTCAATTTTTACCTCTGTATTTTATCTTTCTTAATGTTCTGATGTATTTGCACAACGGGAGCTGCAAAATTATGTCGTTCATTGTCTGTGGACCGCACAATGAAAGACTGCAGTGTATTTTTCAGTGCAACAATAACAATAAAAATTGTTTTCTCTAATTGTTGGTTCTTTATCATCTTGTTTGTTAGCTGTTGTATACAAGCAAAAGTTAATTAAGTCTCACAGTGTTGCAGAACAAGTATGTTTGTCAAAGTCTGAAGCAAAGACGCACATTCAATACTGTTAATGACACCTATACTTTAAGCTTGTTTAAACTTCATGTCAGTGGTAGAACTAATATTTTTAAAAGTTTTTCATACTGAAACTGAATATGCAAAAATGTTCACATAAAAAAGGGAAACAGCACAACATAAATGATGGTTTCGTCCTATTTTTAATGTTTATTACTCATTGTATTAAAGACAGACAATTTTTTTTCATAATTTGTATCCTATCTAAGCATTTCAGTTTTAAAACAGCTCTTTCACATGCCACTGAAAATACAAATCAAATCAAAGGATTACAGAAAAATAAAAAATATTATGACACTATTTTCAGAAAGTATTACTTTCTACAATAATTATCAAATAAACAAACTAAAATTTGAACTTTACAAATGAAACACTATCATACCATATATACAACTGTAGGCTCAATTGGTCAATATTTTTAAAACAAAGCCAACAGGTTAACTGCATGCAGCAGTACTATTGTCTAAAAACAATCCCCTGTCCCAGGTTTGTCAGTGATGCACAAACAGTCAGAATTTTGTCACAGCTTGACAGTGGGCAATCCATACTTTCGTCTTTGCAACTCTGTATGCAGCGAACAGGTAAAGAACCTTTCAGGATACCAAAACGGTTCTTCATCAGTCCAATCACTCGCTCCACATGTATCCTGACAGGAACCTTCAGAAGAGCAGGAACCTTCAGAGGAGCAGGAACCTGAGAGGAGCAGGAACCTTCAGAGGAGCAGGAACCTTCAGAGGAGCAGGAACCTTCAGAGGAGCAGGAACCTGAGGAGGAGCAGGAACCTTCAGAGGAGCAGGAACCTGAGGCAGAGGAGCAGGAACCTTCAGAGGAGCAGGAACCTTCAGAGGAGCAGGAACCTTCAGAGGAGCAGGAACCTGAGGAGGAGCAGGAACCTGAGGAGGAGCAGGAACCTGAGGAGGAGCAGGAACCTGAGGAGGAGCAGGAACCTTCAGTGGAGCAGGACAGATGAAATTTTTCGTGAAACTTCAACTTCTTTTGCAGACAGTTGTGTTTTGCCCCTAGTAAATGCTGGTGTCAGGAGCTCTGCGCTGCACAGTGTGGCAAAGTCAATCAATGAATTGTTGACATGCGTGTCATCTTCCGACGGCTGTTGTGAAGCCAAATGATGTGTTGGGGATGCTGTGGATCTCTCTGGCATGGAAAGCTTTCTTCGTGCTTTGGGCGTTACTGCTGTTGGAAAAAGAGGAGAAATATTTTAATCATGTTAGCAGTAACACACAGTACTTTAATATTTCTGACACACACATGAACACAATATTAGAACTTTCTTTGTTTTAGGTTTCAGGTTTTCCTCACTGTTTAGGTTATCTGTTATGAAGATATATATATTAAGTTACGTATTCCCTTAGTAAATTAAATCATTACATACCTGGTTTCTTGGCCCTCCGAGCAGCTCTTTCATATCGTGCAACCTTTAGGGAAGGTTTGTTAGCTGCAACTTCAACTGACTCTGGGCGCTGAGGGAAGATGGATGGAACATAGTCTGGATGGGACTGGACATTTACTTTCCGTCCTAAAGATAACAAAGACTAGAATTACAACAGTCTCAGAAAAGGTGTATTTTTACGTATTTGACTCAACACTGGCCAGGCAAGTGCATGGCCTACTGATGTTTAATCAATTACAGTGCTAACAACTGTTATAAATTACCTCTATTTTCTTTTTTATGTTTCTAAAAGCAATACTAATACGTACCGGTAATAAAATGTGCCGAACACACATACGTGTGCTTGCTTCGTGGTGATCAAAGCTTTGCAGGATTTACAGATCCATCTGGTTTTTGGATGCCTCTGTTGACTGCAGCTTTCAATTTCTCCCTTCTCGCTCCTGATGTAGGAAAAATGAAGTAGTTTCTATCGGGATGTTTTTTTATGTGCGAAATGCAGTCCTTAACGCAGCAACTTTTCACCATTTTACCAATTTCACCTGCCGAAGCACTCGTTTGTATTCCCCCAAACACGACTTCCGCAACACAGTCACGTGACAAAGTACCCGGCTGTTCGACTTCGAGAATTGAACGTAGTTAATTCTTGATGTTTCAGACGTGTTTTCTCCGGTAAGTTGATGTAAATACAATATTTTTTGCCATTGTGAAGCGTTAGCTGACTGTTCTGTACCAGTTTATAAACATTAATACTTCATGTTATCAATTTTTGTTATAAAACATGTTAAATTACTAGTTGTGTTTTGCAGCTAGTTCTGCCATCATGACTGGTTTAAATTGATGTATTTCTGTCTAATTCAGCGTTTAAAAATATTCAGTACAGCTTAAATTTGAAAGTTTATTTTTTTAAATTATTTTATGGTAATTCCAGTTACTGAAATCTTAACTAGAAAATACTTAGCCTTTTTTTCTGAGAGATTGATGTTGTTTAATTTAGTTCAAATTATAGATACTTCGTCAAAGACTGCAGCATAAATTGTTGAATCAAGATGTTTGAATTAAAATTATTTTAACACCATAACCTTCACAAATTGGTATTTACTGCAGGACTGTTAATTTAAATGTGTTTTATATTATTTGTTTAGCGTATGGTAATCATGGGTCAAGTTCAGATTAGACTCTCTTTCAAGACAGAACAAGAAATAAGAATTATTACAAAGAATATATCAGCATCAATAAACTGTAGAACTGTAAAAAAATTTAATTAAATTATCACATTCATGTCCATCTTCATCTTTTCAGATTGACTGAGCGATGGGCTAAGAAATGACACCAGGTTGGTGGAACTGGTCAGTCCTCAGAGAGATGGAGCTGGTACGTTAATGGTGAGCTTTGAGGACTCAATGACAAGAGAGAGCTGGTTACAAACAAAGGATGATGACAACAGTGAGCACAATAGACAGTTCTAAAAGAGGCATACAGATTTTTATTTTTATTTAATCAAATTAAAATAAGATTGCAAAAACAGCTAGATTCTAAGGTGAATGTAGAAAACTAAAACCAGGAACTTCAGAACAATATGTGTGATCACTGGTCAGTGGAAGTTCTGCTGGACTTCTCATTTGATTCTGGGCGATGAAAACAAATGGTTGGAACCTCCTTCAGTCTCACACAGCCTGACTGTGTCTTTGTGAAGTGCCCTCTCACAAAATGTGCCTGTAGAGTGATATTAGTTTATTTCCTTGCACATTTCTTTGACAGTTAAACATTTTGAGCTCTGGTTGAACATGTTTGTGCAGATTAAACTTACAGAACTCAGTTTGTGTTGTTGGGATGATGATGTAATTAATAAACAGTATAAATAGTAGTAAAGTACTTTATTAAAGCTTGTTTTACATTTTACATATTTTATAATAAATTGTTTGGTAATTTATTTTTGCACAATTAACACTTATTTTGTCACCTGTTACAGTAATCACAGTAAAAGCATTACAATATATTTTAACCCTAAAATATCCCGAATCATTTAAAAAAAAGTAATTTATTCGATAAATAAATA
Source organism: Garcialebias charrua (assembly GCA_038048925.1). Classification (NCBI taxonomy): domain Eukaryota; kingdom Metazoa; phylum Chordata; class Actinopteri; order Cyprinodontiformes; family Rivulidae; genus Garcialebias; species Garcialebias charrua. The sequence goes on from JBBPBX010040718.1 coordinate 11,817, forward strand.
AGTAGAGAGCACAAGAGCACAACCCCCCCAATGTTAGACCTAAAGTTACGCCCCTGCTTGTTCCTCTTCCGGTGTTCGCCAGCTCCGCTCGTTGCACGCGGAGATTTTGGGAGTTGTCGCTGTTCCAGTCAAGACAACACACAAAGTTCACCAAGTGTCTCCCGTAAATTAATCCGTAAGGAGAAGGTCCTCGCTGCTGGGAGTTGCTGCGAGGCAGCAGCGAGGCTGTACAGTTGAAGCTCCGCTCCATCGCGCCAGAAGAGGGTCCCGTTGCCGCCGGTCCCTACGCCGGGGGTCCGCTCGTTTAATTTTTGCCGGCTGCGCGTTGGGAGCGATCGCAAATACACTAAAAATTGAACTAAAACATAAAAATAACAATTATACTTTATTTATAAAGCCATTTAAAAAAACACAGCTGCAACAAAGTGCTGTACACATGAAATTAAGAACATATAAACAAAAGATGAGATGAAATCATGAAAAACAACAGTCAGGTGTTTAATACAGAAGTGGGTTGAGCCTAACCAGGGGTTGCTAGGTGAGGGGCTGGACTCAGGTTGTGGTGGGTTGTCCTAGCTCGCTTGTGACGTAATATGCGAGAGTATTTCAAAATGAACCGTTTTTATCACAGACAAATAAATCTACTTAGAGTAAATAAACCACTGGGTGCATTTCTTTGGCCTTAGGACTGTTTTTTTATGAAGTACATACCCAAAGTTGAGTAAAAAAAACATTAAAAAGTGAATTTTGCATGTGTGGTCCCCTTTAACTGTCATGTGAAGTTTAGACAGTAGTTAGGAAGTTCACTTAACTCGTTTACTATTGTGTTTATGAAAGAAGAAAAAATAGAAATGGTGAAAAGAAAAGTCATACATTTGCTTGCTTTATTGTAATCTCTGCTTTAAATAAATCTGACATTGTTTATTATAAAACAGATTGATTTATTACTTCTGTTTGTTGAAAAATACTTGAGAAGGTATTAAAAAAATAATCGCATTTTAAATCACAAACGTAATTCATAGAAAAAAAATTGCAATTAGATTATTTTCCAAAATCGTTCAGCCCTAGTCCTTAAATGAGTATCCCTTTTCCGTGAGGTGGAGGTGAACAGCTGAGTTTTGTCCAGAGGAGGTGGCTCTCCTGTGTTGGGACATTTGTCCGTGAATAGGCTGTTTAGTTTCCCCAATGTAGAGGTCTGGACAGTCCTCGCTGCACTGGAATGCATACATTACACCACTCTGTTTGTGTGTGGGTGTTTTGTCCTTAGGGTGCACCAGGTTCTGAGAGTCTTGCTGGGTTTGAAATGCACTGGGATGTTGTGTTTGTTGAAAATCCTTCTGAAATTCTCTGATACTCCAGCCACATAAGGGATGACAATGTTTTTTCGTCTGTTCTCCTTTTTCTGTTTATTACTGTATTGTGTTTTGTAGATTTCCTCGCTGTCTTGACAAAGGCCCAGTTAGGATATCCACATGTTTGGAGATATTTTTTAATGTGTTTCTGTTCCTTTTCCTTCCCTTCGGTCTTTGTGGGGATGTATTCGGCCCGATGCTGTAAAGTTCTGATCACAGAAAGTTTGTGTTCCAGTGGATGGTGAGAGTCAAACAGAAGATACTGGTCTGTGTGGGTTGGTTTTCTGTAAACTTCAATTTTGAGGCTGTCCTCTCTCTCCATGTGAACCAAACAGTCCAAAAAAGACAGCCTGTTATCGTTTGCATCCTCCCTGGTGAACTTGATGTTGTTATCGACCGAGTTAATGTGTCTGATGAACGCTTCCACCTCCCTGGCTTGGATTTTGACCAAGGTATCATCCACATATTGGAACCATTGGCTTGGAGCCCCGGCGGAGGGCATGCATGCCGGACCGCTGATAGATTATGGATATCCC
>JBBPBX010040718.1:13713-29227 GCA_038048925.1 Garcialebias charrua
GAACCGGCGTAGTTGGGACGAAAGAAGGGGAGACCAGAGGACTTTGAGACACCGGGAAGAGATGGGGAGGTGGTGGGATGCAACTTGGCTGGCAAACGAGGAGGAGTGCAGGAGAGAGAGGGCCTTAAATCCGGATGGACGGTTGATGAAGGATGCGTCGCAGTTGGCGAGTCAGCCCATGTTCAATTTTCGGCTAACCTTTATTTGACTTCCAGTCACATGACCTTGATAAGACTTCTTGGTAATATTTACTGGTCAACTTTTTTCTTCTATTGGCTTCTCCCTTCTTCAGGGCTTGCCATAGTGAACTAAGTCGCACAAATACTTTGCAATTATTTTTACACTGGATGCCCTTCCTGATGCAACCACAGACCACTGAGCAACCACAGCCCTCTGTGTGGAGTAGAGCGCTGCCATCTAGGGTGCCCAGGGGAGCAGGTGGTGTGAGTTAAGGGCCTTGCTCAAGGGCCCAGAGTGGGGCAGATGAGGGTTGAGGCAAGTGTGGGTGCTTCACCTATCCCACGCACATTTTGATGTTTTTGGTACTGGGAATTGAACCAGTGATCTTACAGGTCCATCTTCTCTAACCTGTGCACCACCACTCCCTATAATATTTTCCGGTGAATAATTTTTAAATAATTTCAGTTACGTGGGTGTTTGGCACTGTTCTTCCAGTGATTATGCTTAGATAGTTATTGTGTTCATTTTGAAGGTATAATGGTTGTAACCATGAGTCCAACAGCAAAGCTTCATGAAGACCCAGAGATTACAATAAAGCAAACAAATCTATGCCTTTTCTTTTCCCCATTTCTATTTTTTCTTGTTTCATAAACATAATAGTAAACATGTTAAGTGAACTTCATATAAAAAATTACATATATAAAAAAAATTAAACGTACTACTTTCCAGCCAGTAACATCCAGTGTTGGGGTAGTTACCCAAAATAAGTAATTAGTTACACATTACTAGTTACTTTTTAAAAAAGTAACACATTACACTACTTAGTTACTCAGTTCTGAAAGTAACTTAGTTACATTACTTTCGGATTACTCTAATACCTGAGATTTAACCTGTATTAATTTTTATCTTTCAATAATGATATTAGAGATCTTTTTGACACTCATTTTTGATGAAAAAGTAAAACAGCAGTGCTACATAACAAGCACAATGCATATGTAAACGTGCCATTCAAAAGGTATGACAATATCAAAATGTAAAACTTCTGTTTAAAAAAAATAAAACAAAATAAAACATCTGAAATGTTTGTTTACAAGTTTGTTTACCTCAGCCTTTGTAGTGGTTGCCTGGCGGTGAAATTCAAGCCGAGCCTGCTTAAACGGTGGCGGCATCAAACTTGCACCATCCCTCTGCGGCTCTTTAGCAACTAGCTTAGCATTAGCGTGTTGTCTTTGTAAATGCTTGTAAAGATTTGACGTCGAGTTCGCAGCAGTAGACAGTGTCTTGTTGTGGCCCAGACATAGCTTGCACACTACTGTAATGTTCTTGTCCTTTCTCGTGACAAAAGAAAAATAATATGAATACTTCCATCCATAAAATGACATTGCCGTATGTCTATGTACCTTTATATGTCTATGTACGTTGACGTATGACGTTCCGACGTCATCGCGTACGTCTTTGTTTTCCCCACGTGACAGTCTGCTCCATAGATATCTATATATAATGTCTATGGTCTGCTCCGTCGTCCTCGTCCCACAACTATTCTCCGAAAGGTAAAATAAAATAAATAAATAAAACTATTATCCAAAAGGTCCTGATTGTAACGCAAGTAACGAATGTAAGGTTTTGTTAGTAACTGTAATATATTACAGGCATTTTCAAAGTAGTGCGTTACACTACTACGTTACTGAAAAATGTAATGTCATTACTGTAACGCGTTACAAGGCATTAAGAAGGCCAAGGCCACGTATGCACAGAGGATCGAGGGACAGTTCACCTCACAAGACCCACGGAGCATGTGGAAGGGTATTAAATGCATAACAGATTACAAAGGCAAGAACAAACAATGCCCCAGGGACCCATCTCTGCCTGATGCCCTCAATAAGTTTTATGCACGTTTTGATGATCCAAACAGACCAGCTAGCACCAGACTCACCTCATCACCAGATGAAGAGCATCTCAGAGTGACCGCAGCAGAAGTGAGAGGCAGTCTCAGAAAGATTAATCCTCATAAAGCAACCGGACCAGACAACATCCCAGGGAAAGTTCTGAAGGAATGTGCGGACCAGCTCTGTGAGGTGCTGGCTGACATCTTCACCACCTCACTTGCACTGGAGTCAGTTCCCACCTGCCTGAAGACCGCGACCATCATCCCAGTCCCAAAGAGCTCCACAGTGACTGGTCTGAATGACTATAGACCAGTGGCCCTCACCCCGGTAGTCGCTAAATGTTTTGAGAAACTGGTCATGACCCACATCAAGGCAACCGTCAACATCAACGAGGACCCTCATCAATACGCATACCGCGAGAACCGATCAACAGAGGACGCCATTTCTTCCGTGGTCCACACTGCTCTCACCCACCTGGATCAGAAGGACTCATACGTGCGTCTGCTCTTTGTGGACTTCACATCTGCCTTCAACACCATGATCCCCCAAACTCTGATAGACAAACTATCTACACTTGGACTAAGCCCCTCCATTTGTAACTGGGTACTAGACTTCTTAACAGACAGACCACAGTCCGTGAAGATCCACAACTTCTCCTCCTCCACCATAACCCTCAGCACTGGCTCTCCTCAAGGATGTGTGCTGAGCCCCCTTCTGTTCACTCTGCTCACATATGATTGTACAGCCACACTTCCAGGCTGTCATATTGTTAAGTTTGCAGATGATACAGCGGTGGTGGGATGCATCACAAACAATGATGAGTCCAGCTACAGACAGGAGGTGGAACACCTGGAGAGCTGGTGCAAAGAGAATAATCTTCACATGAATGTGAAGAAGACAAAGGAGATGATTGTGGACTTCAGAAGGAATAAACACACCCACGCCCCACTGAAAATAGGTGGGTCTGCAGTGGAAGTGGTCTCCAGCTACAAATACTTGGGTGTACACATGAATGATAACCTCAGCTGGAGCAACAACACCACCAGCCTGATCAAGAAAGGTCATCAGAGACTCTACTTCCTCAGACGGCTGAGACGTGCTGGTCTGAGCAGCCCAGTTCTCACCTCGTTCTACAGGTGTGCAGTGGAGAGTGTCCTGTGCTCCAGCATCAACGTGTGGCATGGAGGCTGCACAGTTGAAGAGAGGAAAGCTCTACAGAGAGTGGTGAAGGCTGCACAGAAGTCTGTTGGAGTCAGTCTCCCCACCATCACAGACATTTACACCTCCAGATGCAGGAAAAGAGCCACCTGCATCATGAAAGACCTCACTCACCCAGCACACTCACTCTTTGCCCCACTCCCCTCAGGACGGAGGTTGAGGAGCATCAAATGTAGAACCACTAGACTGAGGAACAGCTTCTACCCTGAGGCTGTTATGGTACGTACTGACCAAACGCGTTTTCAACGGCAAAAAGGCTCATCACGCACGCAAGTGGACGCACTGGACCCAGTTGTGTCCTGACCAGAACGAGAAGCTGCGGCGGCGGGGGGTGTGGGAGGAGCTTACCGGTACAACGAGTTCCTCACTGCACTCTGCCAGTCTCTGTAGAGAGCAGACTTGACTGGTCGTGAAGGAGTTGTCGCGAACACACAGATTTCTCTTCCATAGTCCATGACTCCGCGGGTTTTTTCTGTGTCCCAATACGTCACATAGTGCGCGCGCCCCCTCGTTTCCGCGTCCCCCTCTCTCCTCCCCCCCGACTCCCCCCCGACTCTCCCTGATCAACCAGAGTTGAACGGCGTTTGAACGTTTGAACGGCGAAAACGTTCAGCAATGTTCAACGCGTGCTTGGAGGCTGACGCGGGTTCACGTGCACGGAAAACGCTTTTCCAGCACGCTCAACACGCACGTCACGTGACGCGCGACGCCAAGACGTGGCTGGAGGTGCGTCCCCCATTGACTTTGCATGTAAACTGGACGTTCCTGCCGTTGAAAACGCGTTTGGTCAGGACGTACCATTAGACTCATGAATAAATAAAAATAAAATAAAAAATAAACACTGCAAAATATCACATCATGCTGATGCTGATCTGTTTTCTTGTTGCTGTGTTCATCTGTGTTCATCTGTGACCATCTGCTCATACAAACTCATGTTCGTGCTGCTGTTTATTTCCACTATATTAGGCTTAGTGTATTACTAGTTGATGTTTTTCTTAGTTAATTCTAGATGTTATTACTGTTTTTCTCTTGCATTTGTTGTTGGATGTAACTGGGACCCCGTGTACATAATCTCGTTTTCATCACATGTACCACATGCGGTGCAAATGACAATAAAGACTCTCTGACTCTCTCTCTTACTAAGTAACGCGTTACACCCAACACTGGTAACATCATAAAAAATAAAGTGCAAAAAACATAAAGAGAATCTGCTTTATCCAACTCGTTCTGAGAATTCAAACTTGGTGAACACAAAATAAACTATAATCATTTCTTATAAAATCTTTTAGATGTAGAAAAACCTCTTGGAACAATAATGTAAACATTATAGTCACTCAGTAACAGCAGGATGCAGAGCCTTGTGAACAGACTCACTGGGTCAGGGTCACTAGCAGTACTTGGAACAGCCCCGTCCACCTTGGAGAGTTCCACCTTTTCTTCGTGAAAGATTTAATCATAACAAAATAGCCAGGGGTTATGTTATGCAGTTGTTTCTGCGTTGGGTCTGGGAAGCCCTCCTTGGACCTGGGACCTAGGGGTGGGCGATATGGCTCAAAAATTATATCGTGATATTTCAGAGCATTATCACGATAACGATACATTTCGTGATATAACGAAAAAAAACAGAAATCAAATTTAGTTATTTGACAAAATTAACTTAACATGTTGCTTTGCAGTATTACATAAAATAAAAAAAAACAAGGGGTAATTTTACTGAAATTACTTTATTTAGTAAAGTATTCGGTCTCCAAGTCAGAGTATATAATAATAATAATAATGTCTTTTCCTGTCATCTATGCAGGGTCTTGAAAGTTATTAAAAGTTGATAAATCAATTTTGGGAAAATTAAGGGTCTTGAAAAGTATTAAAAAGTCTTGAAAGCGATTTTATGAGGTATTATTTTTTTTGCTGTTCTTACTTCAAATAATTTGACAGCAAAAAGTATGTAAGCCAGTGATGGCGTAGTTACATTGAAAAAGTAACTTAGTTAAGTTACTGATTAGTCCTTGGGAAAAGTAACTTAGTTAAGTTACTGATTACTTGATTTGGAAAGTAACTAAGTTAGATTACTAAGTTCCTTTATTACCACTTTTGGCCATTAGGGGGCAGCAGTACCACTTTCAGCCGCTAGGGTCCACCGACCGTTCCCAGCTCATGTGTCCGACAGAAGCCTCCTCTGCTCGGACTCACTCTGTCGCAGCCCAGCCTCCTGAATTCTGGAGGTCTGAACTAGTATTTGTTAGCAAAAATATCCCAAGAACCACACAACAGATTTTGATGGAACTTACAGAAAGTAATCACTGGATGGATATTTACAACCCATTAGCTGTAGGAGATGTTTGAGCTAAAATTCGATTTATTTACAATTTATTTTTGCGACCGTTTGGAAGATGTCAAAGCGAAACAATTTTAATCCAGCAGATTTGACCATTTCGTGAATTTATTAAGGAACTGTTAAGCTCAGGAACACTTGTGCTATACTGTAATGTCAGCTAAGAAATGTATTTTTTAAGCATTTATTTTGCTACATTTTAAAGAAATGAAGCCGCTGTTCTGTGCAGCCAGCCCCGTCTCACCCGCGTGCGTGCACATAGCTAACTACTTTTTTAAATCCAGCTGATTTGACCATTTCGTGAATTTATTAAGGAAAGGTTAAGCTCAGACACATCTTTGCTATAATTTTCAGCAAACAAATAATTGTTTTTACCGTGTTTTTGAAGCTAGACAACACTTTCTCCTCACTCCATTGTTACTGCTGAAGGCTCCGTGAGCACCTCAGTGTTTACGTTCTGTCAGCCTGGTGTCAGGTTTCACATTCACAGCAAGTGATCGTCCCTCCTTGAGTCTTTTTTTAATCACTCCCCGACCCGAGACGCATAGAGGAAATAAAATAAAATTACAGTACTACAGAAAATGACAAAAAAAAGTAACGCACAGTAATTTTGATAAGTAACTTTAATCTGATTACTGGAGTTTGAAAAGCAACTCGTACTCGTTACTGAAAAAAGTGGTCCGACTAGAGTAACGCGTTACTTTACACTGTGTATGACTAATATTTGTTTTCCTCACCGCGGAGGATTCTGAAACTGCTTCGCACAAATTTAGAGTGTCAGGTTACAACAGGCTTTACGGCTAGGCCTATATTGTGCGCATGCGTGGCGGCTTTATCTCCAAGTTGAGTCTGAGTGTTCGAGTAATTTGCTGCGAGACCGTGAGAACAATGGGTAAATGCAAGTTTTCGGACTCCTGGTTGGAGATGCCTGATTTTCAAGAATGGCTGAGGCCTGTCGCCGAGAATAACCGTGTTTATTTCTTATTCGCCATTGTTCAACCAAGTTACTTTAAAATAGCTACGAGTCTTGTTGTAACCTAAGCTATATTTTCTTAAACCTAGTCGTGGTTCAGTTTCTTCTTTTGAACTTTTTTCTTTCCACTGTATCTCAGTTCTGTTGTAGGTTTGAGATTCACAGATTTAATTGAAAACAACAGCAGTTTTGTAAATCAAAGATTTGTTGCTTAATAAAACAAAGTGACGATAAGGTCTTGAATTTATTTTGGAAGGTCTTTAAAAAGTCTTGAAAAGGTATTGAAATTAACTTCATTATTCCTGCATATACCCTGATATATATATATATATATAATATATATATACATATATATATATATATATATACACANTATAAAAAATATATATATATTTTTATTTATTTATTCATTTCAAATAAAAAATACAGAAATTTAATAGACACATGATACAAGACATACAATATAAATTTAAAATGAAGGGTGGCAGAATGAAGAGTATCTTATTCTAAAAAAAATGATCTGTTATTTAGATTGAAAAAGTCTGCACAAAATATAGATCAACAAAAACCACCACAAAAACTAAAGTGCATGTGTAGTTTCCTAAAACAACTAAATAAAAATGAATCTTAAGATCTGTTGGGCATAAATGTAACATGCAACAAAATATATGTTGCCTTTAAAGGTTCAGTATGCAGTTTCTGTAGAACTGCAGCACTTAGAAATATTTTCAACAGGCAAAGCATTCTGATCCCTCCCCCTCAGAGCCATATGTGGCTCTGCCCCCTTGTGGTCTGTTGAATTTCAAATTCAAGCTCTGTTTTTATTGGCTGATTCAAATTCAAGCTCTGTTTTTATTGGCTGGTTACAAACTCTGTTTTTATTGGCTGGAAAATGGCGGGTCACCTTTTCTTTTTAGAAATGCTTATTTACCACCTGGAGAAGCAAGGGGACAATATTTTTTTTAATTTTTTTTCAGAGATTACCTGGCTAACATCAGTCTGTCAGGAGGTAGTGACAGAGTGAAGAAATATGTTCATAAAAAAAGTTACATACTGAAGCTTTAACTGAAGAATAACTTTCACAAGTTGTAAAAAGGTGATCAGCTGACCCTGAAACGTGTTGGTGTTTCAGTTTCATCTATTCACGCAGGAATGATTCATTTTCTGACTGATCTGTCTCTGATCACCTGACTCTTGACCGCAGTAAAGTTATTTTCAAGTTGGACGTTGGATATTCGAGCTCCGTGTCTTCATCGGTGCGGTGTTCTCGTCAGTCCGCTTCATGGAGTCTGATTAATATGACTTAAAATAGAAAACAAATGACTGTGCCTCATTTATAGAGACTAGCAGAATTATTTCACAGTGTTTTGGGGTCAACAGGTCATATGACTTGGAAGCTATTGAGGAAAACCCCACAGATTTATGAAATATTAAATTGTGAAGAATTACAAAATGCATAAAAATGATAAATAAACAGCTGTGCCTCATAGGCCTAGTCTTGGAGAGTAGTTTGATGTGAGACTTGTGTGGGTGGCACAAAAGACCTGAATGGTATTGACCAAAAACAGTAAATATTAAATTGTGAAAAATTACAAAATGCATAAAAATTGAGAAATAAACAGCTGTACCTCGCAGATCTGGAATTGAGAGTAGTTTGATGTAATATTAGTGGCTCAAATCATGTAAAATACATTATTTTTTGTTTCTAAAGAGTGACGCGGTCGAAAATTTGTTGACGGTCCCTAAGTGAACCATGATGTCTCTGAATAGGGGCAGACTCAGCGCGGCTGCCCGAAATCAGACTCCATGAAGTGGACTGACGAGAGCAACGCACCGCTGAAGACACGGAGCTCGAATATCCAACTTCCAACTTGAAAATAACTTCACTGTGGTTTCCTCTTGGTTCGTGGAGAGCCGCGCGTGTTTGTAGAGACAGTTTTCAGAGCGAGGGGAGACCAGCCCGCAGCGCGGCTGCTCAGTGGGGTGGGGGCGGGTGGGGGCATTTGATCCTCTACCTGCTGTTCAGAGCAGGGGACAGAAGCTGACATGACGCGCGGTTTGTTTTTATCATTTTAGCACCAGTACAGACTGGTGGAAGAGAGGTGCGCAGTTCAGTTTGAAGCGCTCGGTTGGGGGGCGGGGCGTCCTTACGTATTACGTCATGAAATTAGCATATCATGATATCTTTTTTTTGCCCGGGCAAGCTATTTTTACCGGTATTATCGTAAACGATATGATATGGCCCAGCCCTACTGGGACCTTAGGGACCTTAAATGATTGGTTAACTCAATACAATAGGTTAACATGTTATGATCACAGTGTTGCAAGGTGTTGGCTGGATTAGCCACAGGTCCCACTCCCAGGTTGGGCAGAGCTGCAAACAAGAAAAAAATTATCATGTACATCAGTGCTATGGGTAAACATGTAACTTAGTTCAGTCTCATCTCGTCACAGATTTTAGTCAGCTTATTTTTCAATGTCCCATTCTCTCTCTCCACTGCACTTCCACTCTGTGGGTGATATGCAAAATGCTTTGTGAGATCAAAGTGCAGTTTAACTGAAAAAATTAATTGTGAACCAATTAGCATTGATATCTCTTAACATTCCTCCCTTTGACACATGGTCAACTCCATGTGTCAAGGCTTCAAAAGCAGGAAAGAAATGTTTCGGCAAACATGGGTTCTCATTTGGGCCCACCCGTATGCCGTCTGAAAAAACACAGCCGTGTCTTTTCTACTCTGCCTTCTCAAGAGGAAGTGTGAGTTTCTGCATGTCTGCTGCAGAGAAAGAGGTGGGGGTGGAGGAGGTTGTGGGACCTTGAATGAGAGTAATGTTTGTCAGTGTGCTAGCTGCAGACTTAGCAGTAGCATCTGCTAAAGCGTTTCCCTGGGGGACAAAATCTGTGTTAGAAGTGTGGACAGCACATTTGATCACTTCAACCTGTAAAGGCAAGGTGATAGCTGAAAGCAAGTCAGAAACAAGTTTTCCCTTCAGACAAAATACATGCACGTGTTAAAGCAATGAGTTCACAGGCCTGTGCTGAACATGATGGGAGTGGTTTGGCTTCAACAGTGTGTGTTAATGTGACAATGGCATAACCACTTCTAATCTGTCCAGTGTGTGGGTCAAGTGATGCTGAACCATCTCCCAACGGGTCCTAGTCTTGACTGTCCAGTGGGTGTTGCTGTAAGTCTGGTCGTGATGTGCAGAGAACTTCAAGTTCAGCCAAACAGTCATGTGGCTGACCTTCATCAGGTGTTGGCAACAATGTTGCAGGATTTAAAACATTACACCTCTGAATCGTAATGTTAGGCATTTCAAGTAAGGTGGTATGGTATCTTAACCACCTGGCTGTGGACAAATGCGCAGTATCTTGTTCATTCAAAATTTGTGTGACAGAGTGGGGGACGAGGAAAGTCAGATCAGAATAGCCCACAATGGCCCTAATTCACGAACCGTTCGTACGCACAGATTTGTTCTTAAACTGTGCGTACGAGTGATTTAGGATCATTTGTGGCATTCAACAATGTTTTCGTATCCTAGGATTTTTTTCAGATACGAACAAAATTTACGAGTGGTCCGGACCTGTCGTATAATTTAAGAGCAGTCGGTCCGCTGTTATCCAGATGGATTTCCCTAACTAATAACTTCATATTTCGTTATTTAGAAAATACTTTAGGTTTAAAAAATCACGCACCATAATTATTCTTGACAATAGATTATTCTGTTTGAATTAGAATTATAATTTTAAGTTTAATTTGTCTGGTGTGTTGCGCAGGCTTCAGTGAGTCGTGCGTTCCCCTTGGTCATCAAAGCCGCTCCTCATATTAACACCCAAGTACATAAAATCTCCATACACCACTGCAGAACAAGTACGAATTAAGACTGATCTTGTGCCAAACACGGTGCGCCAAAGCTCTTCTGAATAAGTGAAACTATAATGTAACACAGTACACTAAAATTAAAGATATTTGACCATCCGACACTTGCGGGGGGTGGGGGGGGGTAGCCACAGCGCGACTGAGAGCAGATCTCCGAACGCGTGAAGTTCCTCCTTTTACTTCTTGAGTTTGAATGAATGGACACTTCCTGCTGTCAGAAGGCAGGAAACGTGGCCTTATATGGTGTTTTGAGGGGTGGGAATTATGTAAATAACCTCTCTGCGTGCACGCGCAGCTGTTTAGAACAGGTGGGATTCATCATATTTACGCAACCCATTTACACACGTTTCCTCAGGATAGAAGACTTTGTTGAATCTGACGTGGCATGTTCGTACGAACGCTTCGTACGAACAAAAGTAGGAGAAATTTAGGATAAAAATACGAACATTTTCGTGAATGAGGGCCAATGTCTCTACTGGCCAAAAGTGCCCTTTCTGCGGCTGCCATTGCGCACAAACAAAGAGGTAGGTACAGGGTCCAGTTTAAAAAAATAGGCCATTGGTTTCAATCTGTCGCCATGTTTTTGGAGAAAAACAGTAGTCATGCAAGCCACCCCGCTCATCCACAGCCTGTACGAACAGGCGTGTGGGATCTGGAATTCCAAGAGTAGGTGCTTTCTGGAGCTGGATCTTAAGTGCTTCAAAGGCCTACAGAGCTTCATTAGATCAGGTCAGTTTTGAGCTCATTTGTAACCTTTTGTCATGACATACATTACCTAACGGAGTCTCAATTTCAGCGTGGTTTGGCATAAAATGTCTACAATAACCACACAATCCTAAAAAGGTCATTAACTTTTTCTTTGTCTCGGGCAGAGGCAGACTTGTGATGGCTTTAACACGACTGTGATCTCCCTTCCTTCAGCGGAGATTCTGTGGCCCAGGAATGTCACAGTGGTCTGCACAAACTGCAGTTTTGACAAAGAGGCCTTGTGGCCTTGAGCAGCTAAATACTGGAGCAACTGGGACATTAGGCGTGTTTCCATCAAGGTTTCTAGGTGCGCATTATGAAGCATCGCATCAGAAAAGCTAAATGGAAACGGCATAATTCGAGTTAACTTCCTCTAAGTCGCTCTAAAGTTTATACGCTCGCTTGAGGTAGTTTTTGGGGAGTCGATTCAGAGCTGAGTCGGCTAAACGACAGATGGAAACAGATTAGCCGACTCAGTTCTGCCGCAGCGAACATTCACGTCACGTGACTGATCAGCTGTTTCCGCTCCGGACAACATGTAACATCGCTAAAACTAGTTGGCATGACAGAATAAATACAACTTGCCCGATAGCAACACATACCTGAAATATTCTCTCCATTTTGCCGAGATGTCTGTTTTCAAACGCTACTTCCTGTTTACTGTGGAAGTGCGTAACGCTGACGTCTGACGTATGGCGCTGACGTGTGACGTAATGACGCTGACGTCTGACGTAGAGACGCTTTGCGTGGCATTGCAGATGCGCTTCAAGCCAGTTTAATGGAAACACTTCTGATCCTCATAATTTTAATTTACATTTTAGCGAAATTTTCTAAAATTCGCTCAAAAATCGAATTTAAATTGGATGGAAACATAGCTAGTGTTTTCTTTGCATGTGTGCTCAGAGGAAGGAGCCAACAACATATTGCAACAGTGCACAGTCAGGAGGAAGTGAAAACCCGAAAGCTGTCATTCAGCGTTTGATGAAAAATGGTGGGTGACTCACAGTAGCCTTGGCACAGGCGGGTGAATGCATAAGAATTCCCTTTAAACTGAAAAGTTGGCTGTTGGGGTGAACATGGACGCTAAAGAAAGCATTTGCTAAGTCGATTACTGAAAAATGAGTGGACTCTGATGGAATTTGTGATTAAAATAACAGGGATTTGGTACGATGGGGGCCCGAGCCTGGACAGCAGAATTAATGGCCCTCAGATCCTGAACAAAACGTCACTCATCTGGGGGGTGGGGGTGGACCTTTTTGACAGGAAAAATAGGTGTTTTAACTGGTGAAGATGGGCAGGGGACAATTACACCTGTTTCAAGCAGTGAGTGGAAGACGAGACTGATGCCAATTCTGGGTCGTCCTGAGACAAAGAGGACATTGTTAGTCATTGGTTGTTGTTAATCACTTCTTGAAGGGGCATGTCAACAGCAAATGACAAAACCCCTGCTTGTACATGTTCAAAGATGGAGAGTAGAAAAACGTGTCATGAGGTTCCCAGTCTGAGGTTTTATGGACCTCCAGGGCTAAAGAGCCCAGAAAGCTCCACTGTTGGTCAGGTGGTTTAGCCAGTGAAATGTGTGGTGCAGAGTTTGCCACTGAGAAGTACAGTCTTTGGTCATTGTTGAGTGTTAGTAACATAAAACAAGCTGCTACATTCCAACAGAGTGACAAGATGTGTAGGTGTGTCTTAGGGGTCATCAAAAATGAGTCACCTAAAGGGTCAGCTAGATCTAAGGTTACGTGGGCAGTATAGTGCAAACGTTCTTCAGCCATAAAACAAGCTGTGGGAGGCAGCCTGTCTAGCCATCTGGACGAGGGACTCTCGTTGTTGTGGGTCTGTTAAGAGCCACTCAAACACATACAGTAGTTCTGGTGTGTAGGAAATAAAAAAGTTTAGCTCATCAGTTTGTTTTGAGACGAGCAATCCATCATTGTTACAGCTTAAAACCAGATTAAATTTAAGTATCAGATCCCTGGCCAGTAAATTTACTGGACAGGTAGAAGAGAGCAAAAACTGATGTCCGTGTGAGGTTTTATCAAAAAGCATCTGTGATTCTGAGGGGAGCTGTAACCACCTCAGGAACAGCTTGCCCAGATGCTCCTGTGGAGTGCACTATTTTACCAGATAGTGGAGGATTTGGAATACATTTCTTCATAATGAGAGACTGGGTTGCTCCTGAGTCTACCAGGAACTTAATTGGGACGTTTTGAACGAACATTGTTAACATGGGTACCCTCAGATATGTGGCCAGCCACGAGAAATGTAGGAACAAGTCGGCACAGCTCTAACTGAGAAAAAATCAATAAACCTTCAACTTCTGAGAAATTGGTGAAAATCGTTTTTTTGCCAAATATACTAGTTGAAGTTATTAAGAAACCACTCAATGCTTAAAAAAACAGTTTTGAAGTGTTTAAACTGATAAACTTTGTGTTAGAATTCAGCATGTTTTCAGAGTAAAAACGAGTCGGACGATATTTGCATATGGGGGTGCGGAAACCACCCGCTGATTAACATGCAAACTTTGTATGGCTGGTTTCGGAGTTTCTGTTATCGGTTTCGGCCAATAAAATGCAGATTTGAAAGAAACACATGGCTACTTAAACAGGCTTCTCGCGCTGTTTGATTTCTGTTTTTGAACGAAGATGGAAGAACGAGCTGAACGCGTTGCTGCAGAACTGAACCGAGGCCGTTACAGCGCATCGCTGTGGCAGTACTTTTTGACAAAGGAAGATGCCGCCGGTCTAACTTCTGATTCTGAATCAGAAGAAGATGAAGAGGAAGACGATAAAAGTAATCATATAACTTTAGAAAACATTCCGAGTTTGCAGTTGGAGCTTGCTGATGATGAGGAAGATGAAGAATGTTTTGGACTGGCAGCGGATGAGCTGGAGAGCAAGATTTCAGAAGCTGTCGCCACAACAACAACTGAAGAAGACAGAGACAGTGAAATGGATAAAATCAGTAACTTTGACTGTAAATGCTACGGGAGAAGAAAAGGTTCATCTCCACATGGGACACAGTCGTGCAGCCGAAAACTGTCTGTGGAGTTCATGTACAAGGTGCGGATGGATTCTTTAGCAGCAGAAAGAGAGTGGCAGGACATGAGAATAATTGGACATCTTGAAGCTAACAGACGTACAGTTCTGACTTCAGAGATGACAACATCCACCAAAAAGATCCCGATGAAAAGAAAACACGCCAGGACCACTTATATGATGGGAGGCGTTGAAATCTGCAGAAACACGTTTCAGTTTCTGATGGGGTGAGTTTAAGACCTTTCTTGTTTTTATAACACCATTAAGATGTAACTAAATAATATTTGGTGATTTATTCAAACACTTTAATGTAATATGATGGGTTCGGTCGGCTTTAATGTCTATAAGGACAATGAAGCCGATCAGAGCTGTCAGCTGTGTTTTTCCGACCCGGAAAAACACAAAACATTTTTTTTTCGTTAAGCTTTTACTGTTTTCGTTAGCAAATCAGTTTCCATCCATCCAGCCATTATCTTTATTTATTATTAGACCAAGCCGACACGCGTAATTATTGCCTGCAATGCGCTCCAGCCAAGGAAATGACAGAAAAGCTGAATCGAGCAGCGTGTTTTAGCCTTGTTTTTCCAGATAAAAAATGTTTTTGTTCATCTGTATATGAGATTATCTTTAGAGTTGATTTTTTTCATGTTAATATCTGTTTGCTGAATCTAGAATCATATCTTCCAGTCTTTGAAATACTGCGCGCAATGCGCTCCAGCCAGGGGTGCATTATTGCGCAATATTTACGTTTGTCGCCTTGATGAGGTTTTACAAATCGCAGCAAGGAAACTAAGAATGCACAATATGAAATGGTGTTAATATTGAGGAGACTGCAGGCCCAACTGACCGTTTGAAAAGATAAAAACTAGGCTCAGCAGTTCATGCAGCTGTCATCAGGAAATGACAGAAAAGATGAATCGAGCAGCTAAAGCCTTGTTTTTTTTTTTCAGATAATTTTGCTCTAAAAATGTTTTTGTTCATCTGTATATGAGATTATCTTTAGAGTTGATTTTTTTCATGTTAATATATGTTTGCTGAAACAAGAAATCTTATCTTCTTGTCTTTGAAATAAGTTTTTCCTCTCAGGTAAAGATAATGGATGGATCTACAGTAAACTGATTTGCTTACTAAAACAGTAAAAGCTTAAGTTTAAAAAAATGTTGGGCTTTTTTCTGGGTCAGGCCTGTAATTACAGAAACTTATTCGGTTCCATTCGGTTTGGAAAAAAAAACTATGGGTTTGGACCAGGCCAAGTTTTT
>JBBPBX010040719.1:0-12127 GCA_038048925.1 Garcialebias charrua
AGCCGCGCACAGCGTCATTACGTCAGACGTCAGCGTCATTACGTCAGACGTCAGCACTGCGCATGTCTACAGTAGACCAGAGAGTAAACAGGAAGTAGCGGTTGAAAACAGAACCCGGTCACACATCTCGTCAAAATGGGGAGAATATTTCAGGTACGTGTTGCTATCGGGCGAGTTGTATTTATTCTGTCATGCCAACTAGTTTTAGCGAGTTACATGTTGTCCGGAGCGGAAACAGCTGATCAGTCACGTGACGTGAATGTGCGCTACGGCAGCACGAGTCGGCAAATGTGTTTCCATCTGTCGTTTTGCGCAGCTGCTCGGTTTCGCAGCTCCCAAAAACCACCTCAAGCGAGCGTATAAACTTTTTGGCGAATTTCAGGAAGTAACTTCGTATTTTGCCGTTTCCATTAAGCTTTTCTGCTGCGATACTTCAAAATGCGCACCTAGAAACCTTGATGGAAACACGGCTAGTGACACTTATTTTTTAAGCCATTATTCCCTAAATGAGGCAATTTGTCAAAAGCTAACTGGGCCAGCCACAGACTTGTCCAATAGCTTTTACACAGAAAAGGAGGAAGCAACATCCAAGTAATCAAACTAGCACTTGAACACTTTAAAGAAACTGTGCACTGTGAACAAAACAAAGTTCTTCGATGCCTGTGGAGCACAAACTCGGTCTGTCCCGCCACAGGAAATGGTTTTGACCCTGGGACACGTTTTCCCTCCTAATAGGGCCATGGAATATCTTGGACAGGAGTCAACAGCCACATCCAAGCATTTAAAAAATGTGTGCATTTCTGTTTTGCTGAGTGCAGTTCTAGATAAACCCAAACCAAATGTTTCTTGTCTTTGAGACAGTGTCAAGGCCCTGACAGAGATTAAACAAAGAGGAAATGCAATGCCCAAACCCTCCATGAGCAAGAAATTAACACTTCAAAGCTGGAGGTCTGTCCCTTGTGCATAAATATCATGTTACACATACATTTGTAATTATATACACATATATTTTAAAAGGAACCACAGTAAAGAACCAAAAATGCCAACCGCATAGAAAACAATGAAATGATTCAAGCAACACTAGAGTACAGTAAACAGAGTGCTCAGTGGCGTGTTTTCTTACCCACAACCATCAGGGTGAACTCAAAGCCTCTCTTGACAGACTTCCTGTACACTTGGTTGGGAAGGCTTGCAAAGCCAACATATCCATCCAGGTTCTTTTGTTGCTGTAAAACAGATTTATTTTCTTTATTTTGCATTTCCCATTTTCCTCACAATGGCTAAAATGAACAATCTCAGCCGTAATATTCCACAATACCCCTCCTGAAAACTCCACTTAGCAAATTCAATGTTTGCCAAAAAATAAATATTGCTAATATGACCAAATATCTTTACAAATAACAAAAAGATTTATCCGATGGATACTCTAGAACAGTGGCTGAGACATTTTAGTTTGACCCTCAAATTAATAATGTTAAAGACTTGCAACCTCAAATATCCTGGTTGAACTACAAAAACATTGGGTATATGCAGGAATAATGAATTTCAACACCTTTTCAAGACTTTTTAAAGACCTTCCAAAATAAATTCAAGACCTTATCGTCACTTTGTTTTATTAAGCAACAAATCTTTGATTTACAAAACTGCTGTTGTTTTCAATTAAATCCGTGAATCTCAAACCTACAACAGAACTGAGATACAGTGGAAAGAAAAAAGTTCAAAAGAAGAAACTGAACCACGACTAGGTTTAAGAAAATATAGCTTAGGTTACAACAAGACTCGTAGCTATTTTAAAGTAACTTGGTTGAACAATGGCGACTAAGAAATAAACACGGTTATTCTCGGCGACAGGCCTCAGCCATTCTTGAAAATCAGGCATCTCCAACTAGGAGTCCGAAAACTTGCATTTACCCATTGTTCTCACGGCAACTTATTCAAACACACAGACTCAACTTGGAGATAAAGCCGCCGTGCATGCGCACAAGATAGGCCTAGCCGTAAAGGCTGTTGTAACCTGACACCCTAAATTTGTGCGAAGCAATTTCCGAATCCTCTGCGGTGAGGAAAACAAATATTAGTCATACATACTTTTTGCTGTCAAATTATTTAAAGCTAGAATAACAGCAAAAAATAATAATACCTCATCAAATCGCTTTCAAGACTTTTTAATACTTTTCAAGACCCTTAATTTTCCCAAAATTGATTTATCAACTTTTAATAACTTTCAAGACCCTGCATATACTCTGTTAAAAACAGGCAATGCAACCCAAATTAGATTAAACTCATTAGATCACCTTTTTATTATGACTACTGTATTGTAACATATGCCACTCGGGATTGTAGACCTCAAACCTGGTGTTTTGTGATCTACAGTGATTTAGAAGTTTTGTGTGTCTGGCCTTCAGTTTATTTTATAGATTTACGTTTTTATACTTTTCATACTACTATGCAAAAACTCAGGACAGTATTACACTTTTATTATTTCATTTTATGCTTATGTTCATTGGGTGTTTGGTGTTTTAGGGGTGTTTGGTGTTTCAGTGTTGGTGTAAATTTTCATACTTTTATACTATTATGAAAAAACTCAGGACAGTGTTACACTTTTACTATTTTATGCTTATGTTTATTAAATGTTTTAGTGTTTAGTGTTTAGATGGTTACTGTTGCACCGAGGGACTGAGAGAAACGCAATTTCGGTCCTGTGTATGTCCTGTACATATTGCAGTTCTGACAATAAAGTTGACTTTGACTTTAAATTTTAAAAGTGAATAAACTTAACCCTTTCTATTTGTATTAAAAAATATGTTTTCCAAAGATGGGAAACGCAGTCATTTGGGAAAACAAGCAAGCCCTTTTCTACTTACAGCTGTGTTGTGTTGATCAATGTTGTTCCAGAGTACAGACAAATCCAGTGTTCACAGGGTCACAAAATAGGGGAAAAGAGCACAAAAACAAACACATGAAAGAAAGAATCATAACAAATAAAGAAAATCAATAACAGGCCATTTGACTAACTATTCTGTCTCCAAGTTCTGCTTCCTGAGGCAAGAAGCCTGGGGGAAATTCATTCAGGATCCAAACGACGATAACAACAGGCCAAGCTTGTACATATTCCACCCCGCTTGCTCTTTTAATGTCAGCAGTGACATAAAACAAGGTCCACTCATTGTTGCAGCCTTTTCTTCATGCCCGTGACTAGAAAAGGTCTTCTGCTTCTTATGCCAAAACATCTTCTGCCTGCCAACAGCAACCCACATGCTTTCTGTGTGATTCTAGGATTTGATATGCTGATTCGCCTACACCTACAGGATCAGTTTGAGTAGTACCACACAGCACACATGGACTTAGTTGGTGGGGAAAAAAAGAAAAAAGAATTGTGATCAAAATTTGTGAAATAGGTAACCTAACAACCCATTATTAGTCATCATCTTAGCTGTCATTATCAAATTTCTTTTGCGGCTGTGTCTGAAAGGCTTTACTAAAAGGAAGTTGAGGGACCAGTTCAGTGTGTTTAATATGCAGATTTGAGGTGGATAAAATGATACTTCAGCTCGAAAGAGAAAAAGGGTGCAGTGTGCCCTAACATTGGGTACAAAGGAGCTGAAGTCAAAGCATGAACCATCAGGTGCTAGATCCACTGTAATCCAGATTAGATGGCATCTGTAACCTCCTTATGTCTAACCTGAAATCGTCCAGGTCGGTCTGTCTGCATACTGAAATGCTCAAGTTACTCAAAAGCATCGATTTCACTATAACTTCATATCGAGAAGCATTTTGAAGAGACTCTCAATAAATTTCTGCCGATTGTGTGACAGTTTCTGTAGAAACTCTGTTTCCTGTTAAATTTGCACGTACGGTAACTTGTTTGGAGCTAAATAAGCTAGGTATCCAAAAAATGTTGTCATTTTTCAGGACAATTTTTTTTAAACACAGCGACGTGAAATCATAACTGGAGATTAGTATACTCTGCTCGGATAGTTTTAAAAAAAGGGTACAAGCCTTTTCTTAATTACTTTGTTCCAAAGTAGAAGACAGGAAATGACACTCCCGTGCCTTAGCGAAGCGAAGCTAACAGCTAGCAGCCCATCCAACTGGAGGCGGACTGGGCGTTGGTTGCTCCAACTGTTCAAGCTAAACTGTTTAAATAACGTAACCGAATCTAAGTTAAAATATCACCATTATAACTTAAAACGAGATTTTTCGATAAGTTGTAAGAAGAGCTGACAGTGGCAGTCTTACCCATAACGTTAACGCTTTCCTGCCGCCTCAACCACCGATCATTCACGAGCCGACATTCCCCCTTCGCGCTACAGCCCGAGTTACGCACAATAAATTACACAAGACCTCGCGCACTTAAAAGGCATACGACGAAAATCTCACGTAAACTGTACGCGAATGGCAACAGGGGGAGGGACACGTAGTCTCGCGATATCTTCAGATTTCTTTGAGTGTCTGTTGGATGTCGCGATAATCACAACCGCATCCGTTTATGTGAGGAAAATATCAAAACATTTTAAATTCTCTGTGAAATGCTAATTTAACGTCGCATTATTTTTAATTTAAACGCGAACTTTGTCCACGTACAGATACATTTTTTTAAATGGACGTCACGTTATACGTTCAGCTTCATAATATTTAGTAAAGGGGCGATATTATTGGTCTTTTTTTTAACTCTTCGTTTTGTTTGAGTCGATGTTTTAACTCTTCGTTTTGTTTGACTTTTGTGTAGATTCGTTCAACCGAAAGTCAAACGTGAACTTAAAGTTAAGACAGACAGCTACAAACAGCGCGTCTGCTGTATCCATAGCAACAGAGACCGCAAAAACCGCTGGCTGGTTATAAAACGTAGAAAAATTAACTTTAATGTTAAAACGGGGATGTTTGCTGCTCCTGACCCCGAATGACAACATTTTAAAGGTTGTGTTTAGATATGCAAATTAACTGTATTTTTTTGGGGGGATGCTGGAAAACGGGTAAGTTAACTTTTAGCCAAACACAATTAGCTATTTTAATTTAACGTGATTATCTCTGATGAATGTGGTTAAATCTCTTGCTAAAGGAAAAATATAAATAAAAAAGGAGGATTTTCTGTGGAAATAGTCTGAATGCTGAATGACTTTGCTGGAATTTCCAGATGATGAGTTGTTGAGCTAAAAAAACAACAACAAAAAACTGAACAGGCTAAAGAAGCCTAATAGCAAAATGGCTACTTACCTAAAATATCAAATGCTAGGTAAAAGCTAGTAGTAACAAGCTCACTAAACGCTATAAGTAAAAGGCTAGTTTTAAACTAAAATTGTAAAAGTCTAGCCTAAATGTATCAAAAATCTGGCTCTGCCCTCCCTCCCACTTGTACTGCCTTCACAGTCACAAAAAACTTTCACACACCACCACACAACACAAAGATTTTAACACTGGACTCTGTGTCATCAAAACGGGTTTTCACTCAACTCACGGTCATGTGCTCATTCAGTTTGCACTACTTCTTATATTTGCACTAATGTTTGCATTACATTACTGCCTAGTCATACTACTTTTTGAATTGAAAAAGACTTCTGGACAGAAGTCGAAACGTTTTCTGTTACAAATAAAGTCCAGTTGATCCTGAATTGAACGCCTTTTTGATTTAGTCATACTACTGTTTAGTGTTTACATTCACTGTTTACATTCATTACTACAGTACTGTTTTCATTCAATACTACTGTTTGCATTTGTTACTACTGTTTACATTTACACTACTTTTTATATCTACACTACTGCTGATATATTTTACTAGCCTTATTGCATATGCCACTTTACCTCTATACCAATATCAACTACCTCATACATATACAGTACTGTGTACATAAACTTCATATGCTGCTTTGTCACTCTATTACAAATGTCAATGCCAGAACTTTCATTTTATTTTATAGATATACTTTTTACACTTTTATACTACTATGTAAAAAAACTCAGGACAGTATTACACTTTTGTTATTTCATTTTATGCTTATGTTAATTAAATGTTTAGTGTTTTAGTGTTGGTGTAACTTTTCATACTTTCATACTACTACTATACTGTACAAAAACTACTATGCAAAAACTCAGGACAGTATTACACTTTTATCATTTTATGCTTATGTTTATTAAATGTTTTAGTGTTTTAGTGTTTAAATGTTTACTGTTGCACCGAGGGACAGAGAGAAATGCAATTTCAATCATGTGTATGTCCTGTACATATTGCAGTTTTGACAATAAAGTTGACTTTGACTTTGACTTGATAAAAAGTCACAAAAAGCTGGCTAAAAGCTAAGTTGAAGGCTAGTTTGAAGCTATAAATAACAGAATGGTTTCTAAAAACTATAAACAGCAAAATGTTAGTTAAAAGTAACAGTAAAAGGCTAGGTAAAAGGTAAAGTGTTAAAGATTAGCTAAAACCATTAAGACTAGCTAGAAGATAAATGTAGCAAAAAGCTTGATAAAAGCTAAAAGTGACAACTTACTGGCAGCAAAACCTAGGCAAACCCTAATAGTAATAAAAGGTTAGCCACAAGTTATGTATCAAAAGGCTATGTTGAAACTAAAAACAGCAAAGGTTACAGCTAAAGCTGGGTAACACTAGTAGTAATAAAAGTCAAACTACAAGCTAAAAGTATCACAAGGTGAATTTTAAGCTAAAATACCAAAGTAGCAAAAGATTAGCAGAAAATATCAAAAGGCTGACTAAAAGTTGCAAATGGCTGGCCAAATGCTAAAGGTAGCAGAACTCTAGCTAGAAGCTAAAAGTTACAAAAAGCTAGCTGAAAGTAGTTATCTAGTTTGAAGCTGAAACTAGCAGAATGGTTGCTAAAAGCTACAGGTAGTAAAATGCTAGTTAAAGGTAACAAAAGGCTAATTAAAACTAATAATAGTAAAACGTTAGCTAGAAAGATAAAGTACAGTATTACAAGATTAGCTAAAAACAGTAATGGCTAAAATATGAACTTGAAGTACACTATAAGTACATTGGAAGTCTAATTAAAAGTGTACTACTAGTATACTTTAAGTATACTTTATAAACTTAAAATGGGCCAATTTAGTTCCAAAAAAGTATATTGTAAGTAAGCTGCGAGTATACTTAAAAGTACACTTAGAGACATATACTTTTATATACTTTAGTATACTTAACAACATATACTTAAAGTATACTTCTTTTTGGTAAGGGTAGCTAAACGTAGCAAAAAGCAGCATGAAAGCTAAAAGTAACAGAAGACTGTCAATGTCCATGTCATGCATGGTTAGTTGGCCTGGTACGGAAGCGTAGTGCTGCCACCTGGAGAAAATATTTTTGGGGCTTATGTAGTAATAACGTGATACGTATCACGTTATTACGTGATACGTTTCACGTTATTACGTGATACGTATCACGTTATTACTTGATAATATCACGTAATAACATGATACGTATCACGTTATTACGTGATACGTATCACATTATTACGTGACGTGATACGTATCACGTAATAACGTGATACGTATCACATTATTACTGCATATTATCACGTAATAACATGATATGTATCACGTTATTACTTGATACGTATCACGTTATTACGTGATACGTATCACGTTATTACGTGATATGTATCACGTTATTACTACATATTATCACGCAATAATGTGATACGTATCACGTTATTACGTGATACGTATCACGTAATAACGTGATACGTATCACGTTATTACTACATAAGCCCCCAAAAATATTTTCTCCAGGTGGCAGCACTACGCTTCCGTAGCCTTGTCACTGTTTTAAGTGCTCTATAAATAAAATGGTATGGTATGTTATTTATTTATATAGCAGATAAAAACAGCAAAAGCTGACCAAAGTGCCCTGATGCATGCTCAATAATCCAGGTATGACCAAAGTGCTTTACAGTTAAGACAGATGAAAAAGAGTAAAACACAAGTTAACAGTAAATACCATACCATACCATTTTATTTATAAAGCACTTTAAACAGTGACAAGGCCAAACCAAAGTGCTGTACAAACAAACAACCAACAGGCAACACACACAATGAAGCACAAAACAAAAGGCATAAAAACATTGCAGATTATAAATAAAACGACCAAACACATATCATATCAAATCAAATACAACACATAACAACAATAAAATCAGTTCAAAATTTATTATCGAACTCTGTGTGGATGAAATGCCAAGCAGGTGAGTCTTCAGCAAGGATTTAAAAGCTTAAAACTAAAAATAACAGAACAGTAGCTATAAGCTATATAAAAGGCTAGCTAAAAGCCAAAAGGAGTATAAGAAGACAAAAAATAGAGTAAGTGTGCTGAAGCAGTTTTCAATAAACACATTTTTAAAGAAACTTCAAATATTTGTGAATAAAGTTAAATAATTGTAAAGTATAAATACTACAATATTCAGACGTTGCAGTCATCTCCTGAATGAGCGGAACGTTTTGATTTACGAAAGGCTAAAATAGCACGATATATGCAGGAGCAGATTACAAAACAAAATGAAAAATACAAAACATTAGTACCGTATGAGGCTGAATCAGCGTACACGCACACAATAAAATTTGCCTACATTTACCACAGGTGCCTCATGGAAGCAAATATAAAAGATAAAATGTTCAAGCTGGATAAAAAAGTGAGGCCAGAGGAAAAACTGCCTCTGAAATCCACAAGAACCCAGGCCAAGTAAGTTGGGCCATCCCCTCACGTTCTGTTCCACCATTTAAAATGGTGACATGACGAAAACAACTCACACATTAAGTCTGTTTTCCAGCGCTGCTTATGATCTCAGAAGGCTCCAGTCCCTGCTTGCCAAAAGCAGCTTCAGACAGGTGAGAAACCGCACGATGATGCCACACTCTGGCAGTTTGTCTAGACACACATTTTGAAAATGTTTCAGCTCATATTTCTGCTGTCACATCAGATGTGTGTGTTTGTTGTGACTCCGTGTGTTGCAGGTGTCAACATGGAGTCAGAGGGGAGCATGCAGCAGCAGAGCCAGCAAAACTCCAAAACACACCAGCAGACAGAGGAGTGGGAGCGACATCATCGCTGAAGCATCTGAACTGGAAAAGTTCAGGTTATTTCTGTCAATAATATAATATGGGGCTTGGTCAAGTCAACAAATTAAACTCAAACTTTCCAATTCTTTCCAGTTCAGTTGTGTGTTATTAAATAAAATAAAACCCACTTCTTATGCTAAGCCGGTTCCAAGATGAGACTAACAGCCTCAGGGTAGAAGCTGTTCTTCAGTCTAGTGGTTCTGCACTTAATTCTCCTCAGTCTTCTGCCTGAGGGGAGCAGGGCAAAAAGTGTGTGTGCTGGGTGAGTGGGGTCTTTCATGATGCAGGTGGCTCTTTTCCTGCATCTGGAGGTGTAGATGTCTGTGATGGTGGGGAGACTGACTCCAACATCTTCTGTGCAGCCTTCACCACTCTCTGCAGAGCTTTTCTTTCTGCAGCTGTGCAGCCTCCATGCCACACGTTGATGCTGGAGCACAGGATGCTCTCCACTGCACACCTGTAGAAGGAGGTGAGGACTGGGCTGCTCAGACCAGCTCGTCTCAGCCGTCTGAGGAAGTAGAGTCTCTGATGACCTTTCTTGATCAGGCTGGTGGTGTTGTTGCTCCAGCTGAGGTTATCATTCATGTGTACACCCAAGTACTTGTAGCTGGAGACCACTTCCACCGCAGATCCTCTTATGTTCAGTGGGGGTAGGTGTGTTTGTTCCATCTGAAGTCCACAACCATCTCCTTTGTCTTCTTCACATTGATGTGAAGGTTGTTCTTCCTGCACCAGTTCCACCTCCTGCCTGTAGCTGGACTCATCGTTGTTTGTGATGCATCCAACCACTGCCATGTCCTATAGTTGTAAGAAATGAATGCAACCTTTTGCAAATACCGGTAACTACTGTAATTTCTGGACTATTGAGCGCACCCAAATATAAGCTGTACCCACTACATTTAAAAAAAAATAATAATTTTACATACATACATATATACAGTACAGTATATATATATGCTGCACTTGTGTATGTATAAGCCGCAGGTGTCCAGGTTTTTAAAAAATACAGTAGCCTACCAGCAAGTCATTGATCACTATCTTCATCTTCTTCCTGCAGAGGATTTTTTTTAAAACTGCTCCTCTGTCAGGATCCACTGGCAGACAGAAGCAGACGTTGCTCTTTGCATGCCACCAGTTTTGGTAAATCTGCATCAGTCATCCAAGCCTCCCACCGAGCTTCGAGTAATAATAATAATATTGTCACTTTAATACATGATTCACACTGATATTGAGTGGCTGTGAATACTTTATTGTGTCCTCAGGGAGGGCACACGTTCCCCCTCCTCGTTCTCTCCTCCACCCCTCGTTTCATTGGTCCACTGGGACCTGTTTTGTAATTTTATCGGTCAAATTTTTGTACAGGTAGTCTCATTGAGTCACGAGGACCCCACACCCCCCAGGAGGGATGTGAATTGGGCAGCTATGTGATCGCCGGGGTGTGACAAGGCTAAAACGTTTTGGCGGCAGGAAGCTCGTTAGCCCATCAAAAAAACAAAAATCCATAAATTAGCATCAGCATTGTATAAGCTGCGGGCATTCAAAATCTGTGGAAAAAGTAACAGCTTATAGTCTGGAAATTACGGTACATCTTTATTTATACTACAAATTAAGTAATCTATAAACATTAAAACACTAAAAAAATTATATCACTGAGAAAAGGGAACATTTAATATAGTGACCTTCTTTTAGTAACACATGCTGACTGAATGAGTTGGAACGAGTGCAGTGCAAAATAAGTGAAATATCTCATTGTAATCTATTCTTTACAAGAAGAATCTGTCCAGAGGACCTGACTTTACTTTGTTAGGTGTCATTTCATACACTAATTGGCTTTAAACATCTGTTAAGTTCCTGGCAAAAACCAATGCATGTTCCTGTTTTTAGTTTCCTACTTCCTGCCTTACAACTGGTTTTTTGCCCCTTTTCCTTGTACAGTAATTATCCTTTTAATTAGTACGCATCCTTTATGATTGTCTATTGTTGTTGTTGTTATTCATTGTTGTGATCACTCTTTGTTAAAATTCAGCTAACCTGTATAAATAAAGGTTGAATTATTTAATTTAATTAGGTCAACTTTTACAGTGCGGCGGTACATTTTGGTTTCCTTACTGTTTTTCTACTCCAACTTTAGATGAAGTAGCTTAGTTTCATAAATACGTTTTGGTAAATTCACCCAAAATGTCTAGATCTAAGCTGAGATATTAATTGCTGAAACAACAAATTTATGCTTAACTGAAAAAAAAAAAAAGGTCAAAACTTTGATTTAAATTAGAAACCATCTGACTAGTTTCCAAACATGCAGCTTTTTAAATTTGGTCATATTTTTGTTCCGTTTACATTTAAAAAAAAGGATTTCTTGCCTTCCATATGCTCATTCTTAAAAGAGCTAAACTTAGTTTTGTTGATACCCTGATGCATGCTCAATAGTAGTTTTGTTGAATGTTTTAAAGTCCTGTAGAGATTTATTTATAATCCTAACTATAAAAATCTTTGCAGCAAAACTTACAAAGATCAAAGATGTTTCAGCAGCCACCCTCTGAGTAAACTCTTCTCGGATATTCTTACATCTTTAGTCAGGAATCGACTCTGCAGGTACACTATTTTCAAGCATATCTTTCATTTTACAGCCAGATAAATAAATTAACGACCATGTTTTTTTATTTAAAAGTGAATGGATTGACCTTGCACCACCTGAGACAGTCCTTAGAGTTCTCATCTGCCTCCGGTTATTGATCAGAGATCCAAAATATCAGGTACAAGCTGGGAAAAAATATATACAGTACTGTCCTGATGCATGCTCAATAATCCAGGTAGAAAAATCCAAAAAAGCTAAGTCTGGTCCAACAGCCAACTGGTTGATCCACTGTGGGAGGGTGCTATTTATAAGACTGAGCTGAACACAGCTTCTCAGACTGAGGTAGTCTTTCGGACGAAAGACGAAATGTTTCTACAGTTGTTGTTTTGTTTTTTTTTGCTTTGTTTTGTTTTTGTTTTTTTGAATGTCCAGAGGACCAGACTTAGCTTTTTTGGATTTTTCTACCTGGATTATTGAGCATGCATCAGGGTA
>JBBPBX010040719.1:12284-29226 GCA_038048925.1 Garcialebias charrua
TTATTATTATTTTTTTTCAGACAGTTTTTCATCAGCTTCAAGGCATCAGTTTGCTTTCCAGGGTAAATACTCTGTGATTTTCTCTATTTGCTCAGAAGAATCCAGATTATTTCACGCTGCTCTTCTTCAACTTTCTGTTTCTGTGCAGTTCATGGAGTCTGTCACTGTCGAGCACATGTCCTGTGGTGAGCAGGCACTTGCTGCGCAGCAGCTCGTAACAATGACCTGTGAGTAATCTGCAGGAGACATCGTCTTCTTCTTCTTCATCTTCATTCAGCTGTTACCTCTTCAGGGTCTCCACAACGAGTTCCTCCTCCATCTCACTCTGTCCTCAGTCCAACTACCTCCATGTCCTCTCTAACTGCATCCATATCCTCTTTGTCTTTTTCCTGGCAGCTGCATTTCTAACATCCTTCTACCAATATACCCACTGTCCCTCCTCTGGACATGTCCAAACCATCTCAGTGTGTCCTCTCTAACTTTATCTCCCAGTTGTTCAACATGTGCTGTACCTCTGATGATCTCATTCCTGATCTTATCCATCCTTGTCACTCCTAAGGAGAACCTCAGCATCTTCATTTCTGACACTTCCAGTTCTGTCTCCTGTCTTTTTGTCCATGTCTCTGTCTCCAGACCATACAACATAGCTGGTCTCACCACTGTCTTGTAAACTTTTCCTTTGACCTTTGCTGACACCTTTTTGTCACAAATCACTCCTGAAACTTTTCTCCATCCACTCCATCCTGCCTGGACTCTCTTCTTCACCTCTTTACCACCTGGATTGAGGTAGAACGTCCCTTCAAACTAGTTCTGAATTGTGGTTTTACAAACATCTCTGTCCCCTTAAGATTATAACAACTTTGTCTTTTAACAAAATGCATTTGGATATTTAAAGGTAATGCATTATTTTGAGCCCTATACATAACTGATAAAATATTATAGTCTACCAAATCATGGAACTTCAATAACTTTAGTTGATAAAATAATGTACTTGATGGATGACGGTAATGTTTTCTAGTGATAATTCTTACAGCTCTTTTCTGTAATACAAAAATAGGCTTTGTGATTGTTTTACACGCATTCCCCCAAACATCAATACAATAGATTAAGTGTGGAACAATGATTGTGTTATACAACAAATACAGAGCTTTATCATTCAATAGGTCTCTGACTTTGTACAGTACTGCAATCGATTTAGCTATTTTTATTCTTACAGAATTTATGTGTTGTTTCCATGTCAGTTTGTCATCAATGATAACACCCAAAAACTTCACCTCACTCACTCTACAAATCTCAACATCCTCAATTTTGAGTGGAACATCAACAGTTTTCTTTTTATTACTGAATATCATGTAATTAGTTTTTTCTAGATTTAATGATAATTTATTTATTTTAAACCAAGTTTGTATCTTGACAAATTCTGTCTTTATCAATTCCAACATTTGTTCTATATCTTCACCTAAACAGAAAAATGTGGTATCATCAGCAAAAAGTACACATTTAAGGAGTCCTGACACATTTACCAAGTCATTCACATATAAAATAAATAGCTTTGGTCCAAGTACAGAGCCTTGGGGAACTCCACATGTGATATTACAGAGGTCAGATCTGTGACCTCTGCTCCTTGTAGCCTCACTGTTCCACTGGCCTCCCTCTCATTCACTCACATGGACTCTGTCTTACAGAGAATCTGCATGCAGCATGACAGAAGAAAAACAGAACAAGAGTTGCTTTGTTTCTTATCAACAGCAGCTGTACTGATTGTTTTGCAGACATGCTTCAGAAGCTGTCGACCACTGAAAACCAAAGGGTCTGGGTCTTGGAGAGCGGCGCTCACAGGGTGAGTTTTACCTTCAGGCCGGTCTGGTACCTTTCAGAAGAGTTTCAGTTCTGGCAAAATATTTCCAAACTAATAAATGATTTTCAGCAGAAGTACCAGATAATCTTTTGTTGCCCCATTAATGGCTGGACATCAGTTTTGCACCAATTCCGTGATTAACATCAAACACATTATCACATTAAAAGGCCTTTAATACCCTAAAGGGGAATGCATATTGCCCGCCGCCTTTCACACTAGCATTAAGATCATCTGACGTTGAGAAAAGATTTACTTAACAGCTATTTTGATCAAATCTTGTGTGATATCTCGAGTGATCTGTCAGTTCTTGACATATGTGAAGTGAGTGACTCGGCTACTACCAGACCAAATTTTAGCCCAATTTCTGTAAAACTGACAGAGCTGAAGCCATATGTTGGGGACCATGCTCAGCCACTACCACACCAAACTTTAGCTCAGTATTTGTACAGTTTGTTGAGTTTTAGCCATTTTTGGTTTTACAAAGGTTGATTACCTGTGGCAGCCATCTTGAAATGGGTTGAACTTCCCACCAAAAAGTGAGAAATCATCTTTGTAGGATCAATCTAATATAAAAAAACAACCCTGTCTCAGTACTGTATGGAGCTACATCTTGTTGCTTTAGTTTGTGTGAATAATTCAGCGTTTCTTGTGTTCTAGACTCTCGTGCAGCTCCTCTCTACAGCAGACAGCGGTGTGCTACACGGAGCCCTGCTTGCCCTCACTGCTTTAGCTGAGAGGTAAGCAGAGTTTTAAAATAAAGCTTTGAACACAAACATTGTGTAATGTACTTTTTCTTTAGTCCCGAGTCGAAGAAGGAGATCGGGCAGCTGCACGTTGTGGAGAACCTCCTTATGATCCTGCAGGAATATGATCTGCTGTCGAAGAGGTCAGAAATCATCGTCCAGTTCCTCTCTGAGGCTAAATGTTCATTTCATTCAACCTTTATTTATACAGCTTAGTCTCACTGAGTCTCGAGGACTCATCCACCTGTTTAATAACTATTTTAGTTGTTTAAATGTGGCTTCAGCATTAACACAACCGAGATCATCTGAAGGTTAGAAAGTCCTAAGACTTTTCAAACTATTTCATTTTATTTACAAGCATTTTCCTCTCAGAGCCACTTTGAGATCTTTTCAGTTTCTTTAAAAATATAGTTCTTTTTGAAATCTGCTTCAGCAAACTTTCAGTTTTTGTCTTTTAGCTAGCCTTTTACTACTTTTAGCTTTCTGCTACTGTTCAACTACTGTTAGCCTGCCTTTTGTGTTCTTTAACTCCCAGCTAGTTTTTGTGGCTGACATGATTATTTTTAATATTCATAAAATTGCTCAAAATATATATCTTTTATCATTTAAATATGTTCGTTTTTGCAAACAAAATGGTAAATCAATTTAAATTTGCTTTAAAATGGATTTTAAACTTCGCGCCGTGTTTATTCACGGGAAATCCGATTACACACAAATGCAACATCTGTGACGTAGTATCGGGCAGAGGCAGTCTGCGTCTTTCTGGAGATCGCCTGCCTCGGAGCTCCCTCGCTTCCTGAAAAGGTAAGAGTCAAATAAATACGGGTGCAGACCTAAATTAGAACCTGCTGTTTCTTGTCCATCTAACTTTCTGCTTCCCAAACTGAAGACAAATTGCTCAAATCTTCACTTAGATTGATAAATTCGTCAGGTTATAAATTGTCCGCTATTAAAGAGACCAGGGGCCTCATGTATCAACCGTGCGTGCGCACAAAATCCTTGCGTACGTCACTATCCACACAGAACCCCGTATGTATCAAAACTGAACTGAACGTGAATATGTGCGCATCCAAGTACATTTCCACGCCAGCTCCAGAGCAGGCGTACGCACGTTTCTGTGGTTCTTGTTCCTTTGGCGACACTTACAGGTGATTCAGAGAAACTGAAGCCCCACAGTCTGTGGTTGACTTTAAGAGCGGCTTGAAGACCTTTCTTTTCAACCGAGCATACTCTACCTCCTCATGATTCTACTTTTGATCATAGCTGATACTGTTGTTGATTTTAATTGTTTCATTATTTGTTTCATTGACATTTAATTCTGTTGCACCTTGTAGCACTTTGAGATTTCCATTAATGAAAAGTGCGTTATAAATTGAATTCATTATTATTATTATTATTATTATTAACTGTTCATGATGTGAAAATGATTAATATTCCCACCAAACACACGATTAACAAGTATTACATCCACATGACGCAGTGAAATAAAGGACGCGCAAAGTTGTGCAAAGAATAAATTTAACAGGAACGGATTCATTCAGCCTTACTGGAGAATATAATAAATAGTGTAACACGCAGAGCATTTATTTATAAACAGATATAATTTTCTGATCTAGGATATGGCTTATCAGCCGTTTTCAGAAATAATCATTTTTCAGTTTGGCACTGCTGCGCTCTGGAGCAACACAGGAGCCGTGCATCACGCGTGCACATGCAGAAACTGTTCCACAGGAGCTTTGAGGGAGCTGGCAGGCCGATCAGGGCTGTCCAGTCCACACAAAGCCTGATCATATCCAATGGAATGTCTCATCTATATGATTCCAAAGGCTGAGTGGTCGCGCTTTGGAGCGCGCGCGCACCCACGCCGGTGTTACACGGCAGTGGAGGTGTTTAATAATCTGCGTTTATTGTAGATTTCTCCAAAATGACACGTGAAAGTACACCATATATAACTTGTAGGAGAGTAAAGGCTTCACAGACAAACAGATTGCGCACAATGTGGCGCGCGCAGCGTTTGGAGACTCCAACATCACGTCATGTCATGAAAACTCTCCACTGAGACGCAGAGACCCGTTTCTTCATATCATCTATTAAATAAACAAAGATCTATGTTCTACCAAACATCTAAGTTCCTCTGTGTTTACAGTAATTATGGTAATAAACCCGTGCGCAAAGTTAATATTTTCACTCAGAATGAATGGATGAGCTGGCGCACCAAAGCAGGGTGCGCGCACACACAAATCCGACACACAATCACTCGTTCTTTGTGTGATAAACACATTTTATTACTATTCTTACTTAGGATTATTTTCCTCACTCATATTATATTAAATTCATTATTTTCCTGAATCTAGAAATAATTTCTGATCGCGCAGGGATCAAACAAACATGTCCTTCACACATGCAGGAAGTAATTTGCATCTGTTTAACATATGTAAATGAAGGCGTGTCAGGGGAGGTGTCTCACGTGCGCTCAGTTCCACGTTAAAGGCCGGCGCATAGCTCCGCGCTTGAGCGAGCGCGGCGCCCCGCTGTGTGAGCGCCGTGAGGTCGCCGCTGCACAAGCCCTTTGAACGTTCACGCGAGCGCGCCAAGCTCCAATTTTACGAGCGCCTACGCGAAGCGCGGTGTCTGACCAATCAGCTGCACGCGGAGGGGGACTGAACTGACCCCCTCCGCTCACAGAGAACGTGAGAAGAAAGCAGAGCTCTGTTGGAGCACACACGCTGCTCACGCTGTGCTCTGCTGTGAACCCCCCACGCGCAGCGCGTGCGCGTGGCGCGGGACTCGGTCCAGCGCGGAGCTCTGCACCGGGCTTAATTGTGATGTACAAAAGGAATGTGCGTGGATTCCGGTGTACGCACAGTTTGATACATCTGGATTTTTTTGTGCGTACACACTTTTCTGGATTTGACCGTACGTCACTTTTCAGTAGGAAATCCACGCAAGTCTTTGTACATGAGGCCCCAGAGCCCTCTGCCCGATTTTACGTCACAGATGTTGCATTCACGTGTAATCGGATTTCCCGTAAATAAACACGGCGCAAAGTTTAAAATCACTTTTAAAGCAAAATTAAATTGATTTATCATTTTGTTTGCAAAAACGAACATATTTAAATGATAAAAGATATATATTTTGAGCAATTTTATGCATAGTAAAAAAATCATGTCAGCCACACTTTAATTTGTAATTTGTCACATTTTGTCATCTGTGTATGTTTCCCATACTTCACAGACGAAATTGGTCTTCTGCCTTTAACCCAACCACCAGCTAGCGTTTTGCTACTTTTGATTTTTAGCGAGTGTTTTGCTTCTATGAGCTTTAACAATTTGGTTTTAGCTTCTTCAGCACTCATTCAGTGCTCACACTGAATGTAATCTCTGCTGTTTTAGCTGATATTAAAGTGAGGCAGTGCTGTAAAGAATGATCTGGAGCACTTCTAGATCAGCTCCTACAAGCACCCTGCAGATGTTGGATGTTGTCTATCATGGTGCACTAAGATTCATAACTGGCTGTAACTACCGTACCCACCACTGCACCCTGTATTCACTGGTTAACTGGACATCATTAACCTCACACAGACTCTTCCACTGGTACATTTTCATCTTTAAATCACTTCTTGGTCTGCTGCCTTCATACATGTCTCTGTGTGAGTGCAGCTACAGCGTGCGCTCTCAGGACATGATTACCTGCAGTGTTCCCTCAGTGAGGACTGAACTTGGAAAAAGGACCTTCTCCTACTCTGCTCCTGTTTCCTGAAATATCTTGTAAAAAGATCTGAAGCTCTCGGCCTCGACCTCTAAATGGCTTCAAACACATAAGTTCATGGGAAAAACCAACGCAGACATGTTCCTGTTTTTAGTTTTCTACATTGCTTTACAATGTAGCTGTTTTTGTTTTGTTTTTATATCACTTCTTCCATTTACTTTTCATTTTATATGCTTTTATATGATTGTCTACTGTTGTTATCATTCTTTGTCTTAAACAGGTCTCTCTTGTAGAGGAGTTCTCGAGGCTCAATGACACTAACCTGGAGAAATAAAGGTTGAATAAGAAAAACCTTAATTCAGGACTCTTGTTTCCTCCAGGATGAGCGCTGAGCTGCTGAGGCTTCTGTCTCCGGTCCAACATGTCAGACTCCAGTTAAAGGAGCTGGAGGGAGTGCCGGTGCTGCTCAGCCTCCTGCACAGCTGGAACCTGAAGCTGCTGTGGAGCATCACCTGGGTCCTGGTCCAGCTCTGCGAGGATCCTGACACCAGAACAGAGATCCAGAGCTGGGGGGGGAGTGAAGCAGCTCCTCCGACTGCTCAGCACGTAAGTCTTTCTGATGAGAGGGTCAGACTTCTTCAGCTTCCTACAGTATTTTGTTTTTTAGTCCAAAGCTCTTATTTTAAAGCAACACGTGCACCTTATGTTGGTGAAAGTGGTATTTCAGTCATTTTTAGAGTAGGATCCTGTGGAAAAAGTTATGAACAGTTAGTGTCTTACCTGTTGTAGATCACTTTTTGAAACACCTCAGTTTGGGGGAACAAAATCCACATTCACAAAACACTTCAAGCCAGGACTTAGATGCCTTCTGACCACATCTGGATGACTTCTGGATGGACTGAGGTGGTCCACAGGCTGAAGGCCCAAACTTTAAATCTGACAGGACAGACGAGCTCGCAGTCCAACTGACCTCCTTCTGTCCTAAAACAACTCAAAAATGTTGTAGTGGTTCTTTTCAGCACAATTTCATAGAGTTTTACACTGATTCCAGTGTTTCATAGAATATTTCCAAGCTGAAATGGACGCAGCTGCAGCTAGCTGTAGCATTTCCAGCCTGAATTTCATATTTCTTCCAAAATAATAGCGTTGATCAGTGATGACGTCACAAGAATTTCAGGAAATCTCCTATGTTCTGGATGTCTGGCAAACAATGCAACACACTGCATGCAGAATGGCCACCTCCAATGCTTTTGTCCATGTAAACGTAAACGAAGACGACGTTCCCGGGGCCAGAATCAACTTGAATTTTATTGGAGGATACAATAATCCACAGCTCAAGCGTTGGCTACAATGTAGGGGCCTAGCAGCGTCCAGCAACTGGGCCGAATTGATACAAAGGTACCATATTTTTCTGAGTATAAGTCGCACCCGAGTATAGGTCGCACCATCCAATTATTGCCAAAGAATTGAAAAAATCCATATATAGGTCGCACCTACGTCAAAATGTGGACCGTGTTTAGCTCTGCTGCAAATGTCTCTTCCACAGGAGCGCACAGCAAGGCTTTTAAGAAGATTAACACTTAAAAACAATTAATTGTTTGATAAAAAATTATAGCAAATATGTGTCTGAGCTGAACTTTTCTTTAATAAATGAATAATTTTAGCAGGATAAACACCTAAAAATATATATTTGTTAGCTGACATTATTGTAAGAGTGTGTCTCAGTTTAATTTTTGTTAATAAATGATTACAAATCAGCTTATTTTATAAAAAGCCATATATAGGTCGCACCTGAGTATAGGTCGCAGGCTGTGAAAAAAATGATAAAAGGTGCGACCTATACTCCGAAACATACGATACGTGTGGCGTTCCTGGCGTTTCCGTGCTGATTCATGCTTTTTTGCCTCGATGAAAAAGAGCAGGGACGACAGAAGATTTCGTGCACGGTGCATGCCGTTGGATCGCCTTGTATTGCACACATTTTCAGTGGCTGGATGAAGAGCTTCTTCTCTTTTACAAAGTACTTTGCCAGCCAGTTTTAGCTGACAGCTGTTGGCAATCAGTACCTTTACTCTATTTTTCAAACGCAACAATGTTCTGAGCAGGAGCTGAGTTAAGCTCCTAAAGATGAATTAGTCCGGTGGGTTGAAACAGTCGTTCAGTTCTGTTAGTTTCTGACATGAAAGGAAAACGTGTGTGAAACATACTGGATGGACAGACCTGTTCAGGGACTGCAGTTGCTGGTACGACGCCCGGGTGCTCCTCAGTCGGCCCGTTCTCTCCGACATGTTTCAACCAGATGGAAGTGCTCCTGTTTACATCTGCCTGTTCGAAACCAACAAATCCAACTATCACATTTCTCTCTCTGGGTAATCGGCTTTGGAAACGGCAACAACCAAATACCTTACGTATGAGACTTGTCAGCGTATCGGCCGTCACTATTATGAGTCTCGTACAACAACGCTTCTTAGGTTCCAGACTGAAGAAGTCTTTTGGATGAAAGACGAAACGTTTCAACAAAGAAGAATCTGTCCAGAGGACCTGACACAACCTGGTTAGATTCTTAACCCTGGGATCTTTTTGATCTTTTACGGTAATAATCCAGGATTTTTATACCTGGATTATTGAGCATGAACTTTGATGTTTTGAACCACTTTGGCCATAGCTGCCTCAGATGAGTCGGCAGGGGAGAGGGCGGACTCCAGAAACCATCTTATCACCATCAAACTGGTTGGTCCACTATATGTGAGTGTGCTGCTTGTGGGACTGAGTTTCTTGTGTTTCCTCAGACTGATGAAGTCTTTTGGATGAAAGACGAAACGTTTCAACAAAGAAGAATCCGTCCAGAGGACCTGACTGAACATTGTTGAATTTAAACCTGAATTATTGAGCATGAACTTTGACGATGACTTCTTAGATACAATTTTCTGATGTTTTTTTATCGGTGCAAGCCACAACTACAGCGCTGTATATTATACTACCAGACATCCGGGTACTTGCTGATATCACACATAGGGAGCTATTTATTAGTTACCCTGACCAGCGCTATTTCTAAGGCAAAACTAATAATTTCACTTTGGCCTTTCCCTCATTCGAACTAGCCATTAGCTCAGGGGTCTGCAACCTTTACAATCAAAAGAGCCAGTTTGCGCCTTCGGTCACTAAATTAAACGTGTTCAGAGCCAAGTAATTTTTAGTGCAAGATGTATAACAAACAACATATAAAATAACCTAGATGCATAAAAATCAATTAAATTGTGCAAAAACAGAATAAATAAATTAAAATAACAAACATCAAGGAAATCCTTAAGATAAGCTAGAACTTTATTGATCCCGCAGGAAATTGTTGTGCCAGATTACTTTAAATAATGTGAATAAATTACTTGAAACCACATACAGTAAAACGGTTTTAAAAAAGAAATTTAAAGCAAAATAATTAGTTCTTAAAACTACTGTATGTAAATGTATGCAATAAATAACAAAAGCTGAACTTACAATATTAAATAGAATCATACTGAAATCATTACCAAAACAAATAAATTCCACTTAGGGGGCCCCCTAGTGGCCCTGGGGCCCTAAGCAGCCGCTTAGTTCGCTTATGCCTTGGGCCGGCCCTGCAGATGTGTGTTGTTAAGCTGAAGGTCGTGTTGAAGCTGTCTGATCAGTGCAAGCAGACTTCTTGAAGGAATGAACATCGCCCACCTCCTTGTTAGCACTCATGTGCTGGGGATGGATTTCAAATACGAACAAAACAAATTCAGGCTCAGTTTTAGTAAAACTGAGTTGTGGGCATTTTTGAGTTTGCTCAGGTGATTTAGCAATTGGGGCCGTATTTATTAAAGTCAGCTTTAAAAGTTAAAAATTTGTCGACGTACATTCAGCAAATCTTTTTTTTTTTGACAGCCAAATGAACAGACATAGGCAATTACAGAATTGTTGGCTCTTTATGGCAACATGAGATATTTGGACAGACATCTGGGGAAAAAAAGGGTTGTAAGCTCCATCGTCCAGGTAGATAACAACAGAAAAGGTTCAATTGTGTCATCTGGACCAGTTTGTTTAAGTGAGAGTAAGTAAATAAGTCTGAACAATTACATTTTTGTCTTGTCATAGATTTTCTAGGGGCGGTTGTGGCTCAGTGGTCATTGAGAGAATCTGTGGATTGAGTCCATCAGTATTTAATAGATTGAACCCACGCAGACTGACATGAGAAGTTTAAAACCCGAAACATTTTGTTTAAATAAACCAAACAAACGGGCCGACACAGCAGTTACATAAACAAAAATAATAATAACTTGAGGAAACGTGGAGGAGAACCAGACATGGCACAAAGCACAACAATGCGCAACAGCCTATATGCCACGGGCTTCCGTTCCAGCACCTCCGCAGTCATTACACAGACGGCGCACTTCCAGTTAGCGGGAAAGACACGAACATAAATGACTAAATACAATTAATAAAACATCGGCATACACACCAATAACAACTCTATACACATATAAAACCATATAAAATTATGGCGACGTTCCCCCTACGGATAGCCGCGATAAATGTTCGCCGAAACCCCCCCGCGGAACAGCTGTTCCCACCGGTGGGCGGACACAACGGTACTCACGTGTAGTGCCGGTAGCGCGCGGCCGCTTCCCGTTTCGGGTCGTTGTCATGGTTTGCTACTAGGAGCTAACGCTAGCAACAACGGAGGTGGATGGGAACCGGAAGTGGCGGGTAGGTGTTGCATTTTGCCGGAAGTACGTCACGCCCCCCCGTGGCATATNTGGAGGAGAACCAGACATGGCACGAAGCACAACAATGCGCAACTGCAGATGAGGTGAAGACTGGAAGACTAAATAGACTGTGGATAATGAGATGGGAGACTTTGACTCGCTAACAACAGAGAACAGGTGGAAGTGGATGGGACGAGGAGAGAATTATGGAAAAATACAGACTAAAAGAAAAAGACTGAGAATGGCAGGAAACACAGGAGATATTTGAACAAGGGTCATTGGTGTCCATGTCCAACCATCACTGTGCGAGAGGTGAGGGACACCCTGGACAGGTCTCCAGTCCATCACAGGGACACATAGAGACAAATGAGACAAACAACCATTCACTCTCTCACTCGCACCTAGAGACAATTTAGAGTTACCAATCTGACTAACATGCATGTTTTTGGCCTGTTGGAGGAAACTGGAGTACCTGGAGAAAACCAACGCATGCACGGAGAGAACATGCAAACTCCACCCAGAAAGGTTCCTTGCCGGGATTTGAACCAGGGCAACTTGCTTGCTGAGAGGCGGCAGCTTTACCAACTGTGCCACTGTGCTGCCCCACTTACAATTTCCATTTGGCTTATATATACCTGTATATATTTTTTTTATTTAGCTAGTAACTGTTAAAAATAAATCTTTGCTGACCAATACTACCATATGTGTGGGTCGTGACTGGAATAACAGAATACTGATCTGTTTGAGTGTTCTGAAATTAAATATAAATATAATTCTGACTGTGTTAAAACAATTCCAATCTAAAAAAAAAAATCATTGCTGATTGTTCAAACAGTATTTTATAACCTGCCCTGCTGATGGCAATTTCACGCCACATGATTATTCCATTATCATTTTTATGACCTTCCTGTAGGAAGTTCACCCGGCTGTATCAAAAGTGCTACAGCTACCTTCTGCTGTTAGCAATTAAAATACTGTAAAACCTCAGAGTCTGGAGTTGTTTGACTTAGACTAGCCCTTACCTCATCAGTTCTGTCAGAATTAAACTTTATTTCTCCAAAATCAGGTTGTTTAACAGGTAAGATATTAACTATTCCACAGAATCCCCTCTCATAAGAGCGGAACAATCCCTGTAAGGCTATTAAAT
Source organism: Garcialebias charrua (assembly GCA_038048925.1). NCBI lineage: Eukaryota > Metazoa > Chordata > Actinopteri > Cyprinodontiformes > Rivulidae > Garcialebias > Garcialebias charrua. The sequence continues at coordinate 24,465 of JBBPBX010040719.1, forward strand.
ATTATAGGCATCAATTTATAAACAACAGCTTACTTTTTGGAGACTTCTGGTTGTAAAATATTTATGCGTTGAGTCTTTTAAAATACATCTATAAAATATAAAGTTCGAATTTAGTGCTACTGTTGGTTCATTTTCTGCCGCTGTAAAGCCATTCCTACAGAAACACGTTGTTTTATTCCCCTCTGTAACACCGTTTGGCGAAAGACAAGAGAAAAGTCTCACATGCATCCAGTTGCTCAGAGTGCAACCCCTCCATGAACCTCAGCGTTTGCCAGTTTGCCCACAGGTGCTGTTTGCTGAGAGACATGAAACAGCCTGCCATGCACAGGTGTACTGTGCATCATGGTGCGAACATCAGCCAGGCTGTGCTACCGGACGCCCTCGGCTACAGATCGTTCCAACGTGAATATGAGTTATGACACATTTGCATTGTTCTCCCTTGTGCTCTGGGATGAGTTTTACTCTCAGCCTCAGCCCTGATCAGAGACCACAAAGTCAGATGGAAAGACGAGGGCATGTGAGGTCAATCCCTGGGGGGATGGATGTCTGGAGATTCCAGGGGGGTAATCTTCAGGATTAACGAGCTATAAGTGGCATTTCACCTGCTCTGTGTCGCTGTCACTTTGGTGTTAGGCCAAGTCTGTGTTTCTAAACTCAGGAGCGCTGCATGACTCGAGGACTGCAGCTAATTTTATTTCTTCTAAGAGCTACTCCAGCTGGCATTTCATCACAAAACCTCACTGACTTTATACTGAGTGAAAATAGAGGGGCGTGTTTGGATTTACAGTATGGTACTCTAATCAAATCAGACCACCTTGTTGACGTGCTTCCAACACATGGGCGAGAAGGTGTTGTTTTGCATCATTACATTTAATAAGATGAACTGAAGTGAACATCAGGGCATCTACAAGTAGGTAAACTACAGATGTGGAACATTTCTTTTGCATGCCACAGTGAGTCTTTGGTTTGCTTCAGAGGAATTTTGTTGTAGTGAAGGTGGAAAGGGAAAAGAAGAGGTTGAGCTAGAATCATCAGGAGCATTGCTGGATGACGGTGTTGAAGGAAGTGGAGTGGAGCTCTTTATGTGGAGGGGTAATGTGAGCCAGTGTAGATCATGGTTTCTCTGTAGATTTGTTCCATTAAAATATGTGTTTTCTCTATTTAAGCACAGTCATGTCAGGGATTTTCTTCGCACATTTCATGTGCCTCTAACAGTAGTTCTCATCCTCACTGGATGACAGAATTTGGACCAAGCCCACATAAAATATTGCATTGTGTAGGTAGTACTGTATCTCACTGACACAACTCAAAACTGAGAGAAAATGTCCCTGAATCCTGACCGTTTGTGACCAGCAATCTGTACGGCTCAGCCAATTCATGAGAATCACAGCTTATTATTGGGGTGCCAAACTGTATATGTGTATGTATGTCAGTGGTTCTCCACTGGTGGGTCACAACCCTGTTTTCAGCTGATTGCAGGTCCTTGACTGGTTCAAATTACACATTATTTTAATTCATTTAATTCTTTTAATTCAACAAATTTGAACATTTTTCCCTTAATTTGAATTGAAACATCTCCAGACTTCGCCCATCTCTGACTTTTCCTGATGCTGAGAAACTCGTCCATGCCTTTGTCTCCTCCAGGCTCGACTACTGCAACTCCCTGTTTATTGGTATCCCTGGCAAAAACCTTCAGAAACTTCAATACATTCAAAACAGTGCAGCAAGGATTCTGTTGAGAGTTCGTAAATTTGAACATATTACACCCATTCTCCATAACCTCCATTGGCTTCCTGTCACCTACAGAATTCAGTACAAAACTGCTCTCATTACCCATCAATGCTTGCACGGCACTTCACCTGACTATCTAAAGGACATTCTTGCACCATATTCATCCACCCGGTCTCTACGATCACAGAACAGTAATTTCCTTCATATTCCTCGGACCAAATTGAGGACCATGGGAGACCGAGCATTCTGTGTGGCTGCCCCCCGCCTGTGGAACTCCCTCCCTGACGACCTGAGAGCTCCACAGTCACTGGTTGACTTTAAAAGCAGCATAAAGACCTTTCTTTTTAAGCAAGCCTATTCTGCATCCACATGATTTTATCTTTGATCTTAGTCGATATTATTATTGATTTTATTTGATTTTATCACTTGTTTTATTTTGATCTTTGCTTTGTTACACTTTGTAGCACTTTGAGATTTTTATTAATGAAAAGTGCATTATAAATGGAATTCATTATTATTCATTATTATTATTATTATTATTATTAATTTGAGTTTCAGGTCTTTCACAAAGCAGTTATGTGAAATGGCCACACAGAACCCGTTTGTCTTTATGTTTCCTTTGGCCATTCATGAAACACAGATGGAGTCTGCCTCGTCCTGCGTAGACGTGAGTTTTCTGAAAGGAAGTGAGCATCGCAGACCCAAAAGAGGTGTGGAGCAGAACTCAGCTGAGTTGATGTTGAGCACAACGCCATAAAAGTGTGGTGGACGTTTACCCCGTATCAGTTTCAAAGCATGAAGCATTAACTCATTTTCACAATTCTTTTGGTGGTAAGCTATTTTTTAAACTAAACACAAAGTTACTGTGCGTCATCATAGATATTCCCTGAATTTGTTTGTTGTTTATTCTCACAACCTGCTTGAGTCACAGACCACATCACTTTATTATATCATAAAGCTGCAGCACCTGCTCAGGGGCAGTGGTGGCGCAGAGGTTAGAGATGGTGGGCCTGTGATTGGAAGATCGCCAGTTCAAGCCCCAGTACCGAAAACATAAAAAAATGTGGGTGGAAAAAGTTGAAACACCCACACCTGCCTCCACACTCATTCGTCCCACTCTGGACCCCCGAGCAAGGCCCTTAACCCCCACCATCTGCTCCCTAAACAGGGCTCTCTTGAAAAAGAGTTCTCGTGGCTCAATGATATTACCTGGATAAATAAAGGGTAAATAAAAAAAAATGTGTCGACTGTTCGCCTCTGTTACTACCTTGCTCTGTAGCACAACAGAGCTCCAGAGGTGGGCTTGATTCAGCCCACTTGCCACCTCGGTCCATTCAGAAATCCCACTGAGGCGGTCAGAAGGTGTCTTAAGTCCTGGGGTGATGGTGGTTCCTGAGGCCAGACCAGTTGAGAACCACTGTTCAATGAATTACTGTACAATTGAATTTTCAACTTAGTCACTCCCTGACTTTTTTTTGCCATGGTTTAAGCGGCCAAGACAATGCCATTTATCATATTTACATATTATCATATTTACATATTACATAGGGGCGGCTGTGGCATAGTGGTAATGGCAGTCGTCCCTCGATCGTAAGGTTGGAGGTTCGAATCCCGGTTCCCCACACCATGTGTCATTGTGTCCTTGGGCAAGACACTTAACCCCGAGTTGCTCCCGGTAGGACTGGAAAGCGCCTTGCATGGCAGTCTGCCGTTACCGGTGCATGAATGTGTGTATGAATGGGTGGATGGTTGGTATTGTAAAGCGCTTTGGGGCCCCTCATAGGGGGCTGGAAAGCGCTATATAAATAAGCTCCATTTACCATTTACCATTTACTTTATATTTCCTATGTCTCAGGGCATTTGTGACTTTTACTTAAATTGACTGTGACGTCACAGTGTCTAGTTACTTTTAAGTCCAGTTTGTTTAATGTGTTTATTCTTGTGTGAAAACTTGATTGTTTTATTTTAAGACATGACAAGGAAGTTAATCTCGACAGTACGCGTTAAGCTTTATTGTCAAAGATTAGAGCAGTTAGGTTCACTAGCAAACACTTATAGGTAATCGGTGCCATTTATTTTAGTCATAAGGTTTCGTTATTGCTTATTGGTCTGGACTTTGGAGCTTATAAATCAGAAGCACTAGTCTGCCATTGGCTTTTGTAACAGTTGTTGATCTTTTGCTTAATTTTTTTGGATGTACTGTACAGGTAACCCCCGACCTACGACCCCATCGACCTGCGAACCACGGGACTTACGAACATATCATATTTAATAAAAATATGAATTAAAAAAAAAAAAATATATATATATATATTTTTTTTTTTGTGTTTAAATGTTCTTAATTTCATGTGTACATCACTTTGTTGCAGCTCTGGTTGTTTTAAAGGCTTTATAAATAATAATTATGATAAAAAAGATCATTTCTGATCATTTTTGAGCAATTTTTGAGCAATTTTGGGAAACAGGAAGTAGGTCTTCAGTTTACACGGTCACAAATTAATGTAGAACACCGGACGCTATTTAAGGTTCAGTCACTGGGGTCTCCGGTCACAAATTAATGTAGAACACCGGACCGGACGCCATCTTAGGTTAGCTGCCGAGAGCTGGACGAAGACTGGTGACCAGGATGGCTTCATATGGATTAATTACTAGCTGGAAACGTCTCTGTGAACTTTGTGGATGTCTCAGGCAGGAGCGGATTTATCGCCGATCGTGCCAGGCCGCCGTGCGAACACCTCCAGCCGGCCTGGCTACACCTCCGGCCTGGCTAGCTCCAGAGCTAACACTGGAGCTAACACGGGAGCCGGCCTTTTGAACACTGGTGACCAGGATCGCATCATGTGGATTAATTACTAGCTGGAATAGCTCTGTGGACGTCTCAGGCTGGAGCAGCGGCTGGAGCAGGAGCTGCAGATTGATCGCGCCGCCGCTCCAACACTAGCTCATGGCTTGGCTAGCAGAAGCTAGCCAGCTAGCTAACACAGGCCTGGAGCAGCTGCGGTGGCTTGCCGGACCCCGCGCTGCTCGGCCC
>JBBPBX010040720.1:0-24443 GCA_038048925.1 Garcialebias charrua
GCACTTCTGACATTGTCTGAACATTGTCTGAACATTGTCTGAACATTGCCTGAACATTGCCTGAACATTGCCTGAACATTGCCTGAACATTGTCTGAACATTGCCTGAACATTGTCTGAACATTGTCTGAACATTATCTGAACGTTGTCTGAACGTTTCCTGAACGTTAACTCTGAACGTTCACTCACTGTAAGAAAAAAAAATTGGTGTAATTTCATTCACTTATTTCTTACATCTTTGACACTTTAATGGTTGTTATAATTTATGACCAAATCTCTATTTTTGTTTTGTTACAAAAAGTGTGCACTTCTGACATTGTCTGAACATTGTCTGAACGTTCACTATGAACATTCACTTGACATGACAATCATGTTTGCTGTGACTTCTTTAATCAGTCTTTATATCTTCAACAGAGCAATGGGCCCACGTACGAGACCCCCACTCATATGGGTTCTTTATCTATAACCATAATTACATGGTTGTTAATTGTCACCAGATCTCTATTTTTGTCTTGTTGTAAAAAGTTTACCCTTCTGATGGCACTGTAAACTATCAATTGCTGTGAAAAACAAGTGTTTGCTGTGATCATTTAATCAGTTTTTTTATATACGTTTAATACCTATGGTTATTGTCACCAAATCTTTATTTTTGTCTTGATATGAAAGTGCACACTTCTGACGTTTTCTGAATGTTACTTAACTGTGAGAAAAAAAAACAAGTGGCATAATTTTATTTAATTAGTTTTTTAATCTTTAAAACTTTAATGGTCATTAATTATGATCACCAAATCTCTATTTTTGTTTTGAAGTGCACTTCTAATGTTGTCTGAATGTTGTCTGAACGTTCACTCTGGACATTTAATGTGAAAAAACATGTTTGGTGTGATTTAATTTAAAGAGCATAGTACAAACTTAAAGGGATTGTGACATGATTTTTTTACTATTCATAAAATTGCTCAAAATATATATATTTTATCATTTAAATATGTTTGTTTTTGCAAACAAAATGATAAATCACTTTAATTTTGCTTTAAAAGTGATTTTGAACTTCAAGCCGTGTTTAATCATGGGAAATCCGATTACACTCGAACGCACCATATGTGATGTCACACTGGGCAGAGGGCTGTGGTGTCTTTAATAGCGGACAATTTAAAACTGGACGAATTTAGCAATCTATGTGAAGATTTGAGCTATTTGTCTTCATTTTGGGAAGCAGAAAATAGTTTGGGTGATGGAACAAGAAACAACAGGATCTAATTTAGGTCTGATGCTGTATCAGACTTCCTTCATGTCGAGCTGCTCATACCTGCGCACTGTGACAAGCCCAGAGCTCTGCCCGGTGTGACATCACAGATGGTGCGTTCGCGTGTAATGGGATTTCCCATGATTAAACACGGCTTGAAGTTCAAAATCACTTTTAAAGCAAAATTAAAGTGATTTATCATTTTGTTTGCAAAAACAAACATATTTAAATGATAAAATATATATATTTTGAGCAATTTTATGAATAGTAAAAAAATCATGTCACAATACCTTTAATGGTTGTTATTATTTATCACCAAATCTCTATTTCTGTGTTGTTTTAAAAAATTGTACACTTCTGTTAGTTAGATGTTTAATAGAGGGTTTAGGGCCCTCTTTTCTCCCACAGTACTTCTCTCAGTTAAACTCTGGTGCCAGAAAATGGCTTCCATTAACTCCTGTTTATCCCCCCAGAAGCAAAACCTTGTTGTTCTGGTGGTTTGATTGAACACTGTGACAGTTGAGGGTGGGCAATCACAACCCCCACTGTTGGTTGGAGGCCCTTTCATTGGCCCTTTGATTTCTCCCAGGATGCCTTGTGGTGAAGGTTTCCCATCATTGCCACCATTTTAGTTTGTTTGGTTCAACACAGAGGAGCACCGCCCTGCAGCTGGATCTTGATGCTTGAACCAAATCCCCTGGTCAGCAGATACCAACAAGAAAGGTAAGGGCTTGAGGCCTTATGCTCCTAACCCCAGTTGAATAATGAAGGTTTGTGTTTGCTCATTAAATTATTCTGAATTAATTAAAATTTATAAGCTGCTTCCAAGTTACACCAAGACAGGTTTAAGGCTTTTGAACTGCAACTTCGGACATTTTACTTTAATTTCAGAGTTAGCTAGCCTCAAAAATATTTGAGTTTTAAAAATAAATAATAAATGTCACATTTTTGTCATCTGTGTATGTTCCCATACTTGACAGATGAAATTGGTCTCTGCATTTAACCCAACCACCACCAGGTGGTGCAGTGAGCAGCCGTGGTCAGCGCCCGGGGAGCTGGGGAAAATAGATGTGCACTCATAGACACCCCAAGGTGTGCCGTGGCCGGGGTTCGAACCTGGGTCCTTCGGATCCCAAGTCCGATTCCCCTGCCACTACACCATCGTTTCATCGGGTTTGGGTTTAGGAGTCCTATGACGGGGCCTGAATCCCTCTTCTAGCGTGGATGTCGCCGAACAGGAAGAGAGAAACGAACACGTCCAGGTTGTGGAGGTCACTTACGCAGCGACTCTCAACAGATCAACTGACAAGAACTACATAAACTCTGAGACCGGTGAGTGTTTAAAGCAAACACAAAGCTTCTGAACGGTTTGAACCATACAGATCGAAAGAGTTCACTCAGCTGGATAAGGTGAAGAAACTTGAAGACGTTCAAGTGGAAAGATTATTATTACTTTTTTAACCTTTTTCACTACAGACTTGAACTGTTGTCCCTCCCCCCATCCCCCAATGCTGTTATTGCATGAGCACCCTGTGAGTCATCAAGGCCCCTAATGACCGTCAGGCTGATGTTCCTCATTTGCATGTGAACAAGCTGTTTTTATTGACATTGTTAAACCTGTTTGTCCTATGTGGAGGAACTGAAACTGAGGCTTCTAAAAAACTCTCATTGACAATGGCAAAAAAACATTTATTCTGTTCCTAAATCTACTCTTTGGAGACAAACTCATCTTGCTGCCAAGCGGAAATTTAAGTGTTTAGATGATGACCAAGATGATTCTCAAGATTTTGTTAAAAATTCTCCTGCATTTCAGCATGAAGTCATTGCCATGCATAGTGAACACAGTGAATCACTTGAAAGTTCTGACTCTCTTCATGATGATGGCACCAATGAACCAGAAACTGTAGATATTCCTGTAAATGGGTCCTTTTCAGATGATGATCATGGCAGTATTCATTCAGACCATCATGCCAATCATTCTTATGATTTTCCCTCTGAATTGGATGTTCACATTTCACATAACTCTGAACTTGAACCAGATCGCTCAACAGATTGTTCTTCCTTACTGACGGTGAACAAGCCACCTATCAACATTTGCTGGGATGGATGTTTTTATTATTATTTATTAATCCAGTTATAGGGGAGACCCCAGCAAGGCACTGTGCATTTTCCAGATTGCCTTTGCATATGACTAATTACTCTTTTTTGTTTTTGTTTGTTTTTTTGCAAATGCAGATGGAATCATGAATGGGGATTCTGCGGCAAGAGAGGATTTTATAAGGACTCATGCTGCAGAGCATTTAAAACATGCAAAAAGGGTAGAGGACATGCGCTCACACTGGACAATTAAAACGTGTCACAAAGAAGTGGAGGTGGGGCTTTCACACTGGACATTTAATGCACCACAAAGAAGTGGACACTGGACATTTAATGCACCACAAGAAGTGGAGGTGGAGGGTCACACAGGACATTTAAAATGTGCCACAAAGAAGTGGAGGACACGGGCTCACACAGAACTGAGGAACACATTTTTTGGGGGGAGAGATGCAAATACAGGTGCTGGTCATAAAATTAGAATATGAAAAAGTTTATTTATTTCAGTAATTCCATTCAAAAAGTAAAACTTGTATATTATATTCATTCACACAGACTGATATATTTAAAAAAAATCTTAATGTTGATGATTATAACTGACAACTAATGAAAAGCCCAAATTCATTACCGGTAACAGAAAATTACATTACTTGAGATAAAAAATTAAAAAAAGGATTTTTATAGATGTTGGCCAACTGAAAAGTATGAACATGGTACCATGGTCCTTGCAAAAGGACCCCCAACTAAGTATTCAAAGATGTACATATTGTACATTTCATGTTCATAGTTCTCAGTTGGCCAACATTTATAATTTAAAAAATTAATCTCAAGTAATAGTCAAATTTTCTGAGGTACTAAATTTAGGGTTGTCATTAGTTGTTGGTTTTAATTATCAGCATTAAAATAAATAAACTTGAAATCAGTTTAATGAAAGTTTCACTTTTTGAATGGAATTGACCTTTCGCAGAAGCCCCGCCCCCTTAGTTACTGTTGCTACGCCCGTCAAGCTTTCTGTAGCCGGTGAGTGTTAGCGCGTCATGACGGGGATAGCTTGTATACCAGTGCGTGTTAGTGACTCATTTTGGAGCAATACCAGCGCAATATCCTCCAGATCCAGTAAGTCTACTATCACCCATAAGTCAGCGAAGAAATACTGTATATTTTTAAGCGTTTATTTAGCTAAATTTAAAGAAAGAAAGCTCCGGTTTGACCCGCCTGGCGCCTGCATAAAAATCAGCGAACTTTTTTTTTAAAAATCCAGCTGATTTGAACATTTCGTTAAACTCAGGAGTACGTCTACTATCACCCATAAGTCAGCGAAGAAATACTGTATATTTTTAAGCGTTTATTTAGCTAAATTTAAAGAAAGAAAGCTCCGGTTTGACCCGCCTGGCGCCTGCATAAAAATCAGCGAACTTTTTTTTTAAAAATCCAGCTGATTTGAACATTTCGTTAAACTCAGGAGTACGTCTACTATCACCCATAAGTCAGCGAAGAAATACTGTATATTTTTAAGCGTTTATTTAGCTAAATTTAAAGAAAGAAAGCTCCGGTTTGACCCGCCTGGCGCCTGCATAAAAATCAGCGAACTTTTTTTTTAAAAATCCAGCTGATTTGAACATTTCGTTAAACTCAGGAGTACGTCTACTATCACCCATAAGTCAGCGAAGAAATACTGTATATTTTTAAGCGTTTATTTAGCTAAATTTAAAGAAAGACGCTCATGTTTGTCTTACCTTTGAGCATACATACGAATGCTTGTTTATCTTCGAGACATTAAGCTGGGAGTGAGGCCTTCCACACTGTTTTATCCATTGTTGACACCGTTCCAGTTGTGTTTTCGGCTTTGGGAAGGGAAAAAACAAGACTCCACCAGACAAACTCTTGGGATACCTGCTGTCTGATTTACACAATCCATAGGCGCATCGCTTCACCATCTTGTAGAATGTCGGACCTAGCTTACATAGCCGGAGATGCTAGTGACGTGTGATTGGACAATGGCCGGTTGGGGGCGGGGTTTTGCGAAAGGTCAATTACTGAAATAAATCAACTTGTTTAAAATATTATGACCAGCACACTTTTTAAACATATTTGTGGTGGGACTGTAATTTTATATAGCTTTCATATTTCTCGTTTTACTGCCAGTGTTGCTAGTTCAGCTATAAATCCAAAAGAAGTCTTGGCAGACAAAATGTGATACATTTTTTTAATACCAACGCTGTGACCCTCATGGTACTTTCCTTGTTTTTCACACCTTTGACCTTCATCCCGATACGGATGAGAGAGGCCGCGCTGAAGAACATAATGTGATTTGATGTCTCATGTGGTCTGAATAGGCAGCAGCTTCACACACTCACCCCCCCTTCAGGATGACTGTGCGTACATATTCACGCTGTATTGGTGAAAACTTGTGCAATGTTAATAAAAGTACTCTGACTGACTATGACTCTGATAAGTTGCAAGGCATGCAAATTAGGCAAAAAGGTGCAACTTATAGACCAGAAATACGGTACTTGGGGTCCACTGTCCAAGAAAATGGGAAATGTGGTAAAGAAGTGAAAAAGAGACCAGGCAGGATGGAGTGGATGGAGAAAAGTTTCAGGAGTGATTTGTGACAAAAAGGTGTCAGCAAAGGTCAAAGGAAAAGTTTACAAGACAGTGATGAGACCAGCTATGTTGTATGGTCTGGAGACAGTGTCACTAACAAAAAGACAGGAGAAAGAACTGGAAGTGGCAGAAATGGGGGCCAAAATGGTGTAGAGGCAGGGGAACCGACTTGGGACCCGAAGGACCCAGGTTCGAACCCCAGTCACGGCATACCTTGTGGTGTCTATGGGCAGCACACCTCACCCCCAAATTGCCCCCCGGGCGCTTTCAATAGCTGCCCACTGCCCCACCTGGAGGTGGTTGGGTTAAATGCAGAGACTAATTTCGTCTTGTATGGAAACATACACAGATGACAAATGTGTGACATTATTATATTAAATGAAGATGCTGAGGTTCTCCTTAGGAGTGACAAGGATGGATAAGATCAGGAATGAGATCATCAGAGGTACAGCACATGTTGAACAACTGGGAGATAAAGGGAGGCCAGACAGATGGCTTGGACATGTCCAGAGGAGGGACGGTGGGAATATTGGTAGAAGGATGTAGAAATGCAGCTGCCAGGAAAAAGACAAAGAGGGAGGCCAAAGAGGAGAAAAATTGATGCTGTTAGAGAACATGGAATGGAGGTACCGTAAAAAATTGGCGTATAACACACAGTTTTTTTACTCATTTGAATGTCCTGCGTGTTATACGCCGAAGCGTGTTATTTATGGATTTTTTCACATATTTTTAGACCCATTTTTGGCTCTGATATCGCCGTTTTTCATTTTGGGCAAAAAATGGTGCAGTACCACTTTTGTCCGCTAGGGGACACTTCCAGAGGAGTACACTGACCGTTTCTAGCTCATGTGTCCGAAAAGCCTCCTCTGCTCGGACTGCTCTGTCGTTGCCCGGCCTCCTGCTCTGGAACTAACCACTGTTAGCTGTTTTGTTAGCTGTATTTTTTAGCAGGATAACTCATAAACCACACAGCGTATTTTCTTGAAACTTACAGAGCGTAATTATTTTGTGGTCATTTACAAACGGTTACCTGAAGAAGATATTTAGAGCTAAAAAAAAAAAAGAAGCTTTTTTAGCTGTTAGCAGTTAGCTCCGTGAACAGACACCGGTGCCTACCGTACTGTTTAGATAAACCACTCAACGGATATTTTTTAGGCTTACAGAGTGTAATTATATGGGTTTAATTTACAAACTGTTGACCTATATAAGACATTTGAGATAAAATTTGATTTATTTATAATTTATTTTCGTAACGCCCGGATTTTCGCACGGGCTTACAGGGGCTTCAGCCCAGGGCCCCGGAATTTTGGGGGCCCCAAGGCGCCCCATACTTTTTTTTTGTTGTGAACGGATAGTGTCAGAATTTAACCAATGACTAAGATGATTTTGTTAGCGCCTTTGAAAAAGGTTCTAATTTGTTCTGTCAAACGTCCATCTTAAAGGATTGCTTATTATTGGTCCAGTTTTAACTCATCATACGCATGGGGGGGTGTCATTTCACGCTGGTCAATATCTATATTTTTTTACAATGGCGGACAACAGGAAATAAATACGACAGCGGGTGAGTGTGGCTGCTCGCATCCACCGGAGCTGGAAATGGCAAACAGTGGACACGTTAGTTGAACTTCAGTCAGAGAAGCAGGCAGTCTGCAGGAGAAGCCGCTCCGCCGCGCGCGCTCGTACGGGGCTGTTTCCATCCTCTGCTCAGTCACACTGTCAGCTTCTCCACACCATGCGAGAGTCCCACGTGCGTAACATTCCCAACTTATCACAGTTACAAGCTCGTTTTGTTTTGCATGCCGCATTTTCAGCGATGCTAATAGTCAGTCAAGCTTTGAAACTGGTTTCTGTGACTGGAAGCATGCAACTGAATGCATGAAAGAACATGAAAACAGCGAACATCATAGAAAAGCAATGCCGACATATTTTTCACTTGCATCAGCCAGCTGATAGACACAGAACTGCAGAAACAATTTGAATCTGAGTGTGCATATTGGACTGATGTGTTGAGAAGAGTTGTGTCTGTTGTCAAGTTTGCTGTGAAGTTTTTAGCTGAGAGAGGACTGGCTCTTAGAGGAAACAGTGACATATTTGGCCGAACTGATAATGGGAATTATCTGGGAATACTGGAGTTAATCAGTGAGTTTGATCCTTTTCTGAAGTCTCACATAGAAAAATATGGAAATGCAGGTGTGCTGCATATGATAACCTCAACACCATTTTTGGCTTCCTGAACAATTTTTCTGGTGTTACTGTTCAAGAGCTAAGAAACAAAGCATCTCATCTCCAAAGTAAATATTCAGCGGACTTGGAGATGGACGTTGTGGAAGAAATTGTCCAGTTTAAAGATTTTATTCAATAAAATCAGGGGTCCCCAAACTTTTTCCTGTGAGGGCCACATAACTTTTCCCTTCTCTGGTGGGGGGCCGGAGTCAGTTTGTAACAGGAAAAAGTGTGACGATTGCAGGAGTGCCTAAATGTAAAAATGTATTGTTTTCCAGAAAGCACAATCAAATAACCCTTTCTGGGTTCTTCACAGATGTTGGAACAATAATAAATAGTTAATTAGTAGTGAATAGCTTACTGGGAGCCATTTCTCCGCGGTGTCCATCCAAAAGGCTGCGCGCATTAGCGTTAGCCCCTCCACGTTAGCATGTTAGGCCACGCAAGCTATCATACTTGTCTTTGTGACGGGATTCATAGTGTCGCCGCAGATTGTATTCTTTGAATGCCGCCACCGCCTCTTTACAGATGAGACGGACAGCCTTGTCTTTGCATTGAACAAAAAAATAATCATTTGTCCACTGCAGCTTAAGCTGGTGAAGATTCTCAGTCGTCCAGGACATGATAAAATCAAAAAAGGCGTTCAATAGTTCTGAATAAAATTTTGTCTTACCTAATCTTTTCAGCCATTATAATGGCCCATTATTCAGTTCTGTCTTTGAGAGGGACGGGTTTAGGATTTTTTTTCTGAGGGTTGCCAGATAGGGGCACAGACCGCAAAAGGGTGGAACAGAATGTCACGTTTTGGATGTGTCAGAGTTTTTCCCCAAACGCTGACACAATAAATTAAATGTGGAACAATAGTTCAAAATAGTTCATAACTAAGGAACATTTTATTGCAAACGTCCAACTTTATTATCAAATACAAATACACATATGAAAAAAAAATCTATATGTTCTCTGGTATTGTTCTGGGGGCCGGATCAAATGTGGAGGAGGGCCGCATCCGGCCCGCGGGCCGCAGTTTGGGGACCACTAAAGGCATCACATCTGCTCCATTGATTTTACAATTAGGGAAAAGAAACTGCAGGACATCTTCCCAAATGTGGATATTGCATTCAGGCTTTACCTGACATTTCCTGTCACAAATGCAAGTGGTGAGCGATCATTCTCCAAGCTTAAAATAGTTAAAAATAGACTCAGATCCACAATGGGACAGGAAAGACTGAACCATTTGACTCTCATGTCTATTGAGAGTGATCTAGTGAGAAAGCTGGACTTCAGTGATCTTGTTAAGGAATTTGCAGCAAAAAAAATCCAGAAAAGTGGGCATCTTTTCAAATGTCATGTCAAAGTAAGGCTTAAATGTCTGATAACCCTTTCACTCATTACTGAAAGGGCTTGGTGTTACTGGTTAGGGCAGTGCATGTCTGCATTATAAGACAGGCTCAAAGTTGCTAAATTTTCGGGGTTGAGTATTGTTTATTTTACATTTAGTTTGATAAATTATTGATTTGTTTCTTATTTGGGTTACATGGTTTGCGTTTGAGTAAATGTAGGTTGATGTTTGTGGTTCTAGTTCCTTCAAATAAGATGAATGCATGAGTTTAAATGGAAATCTGTATTTTGTTCTTCATATTTTAAAGATGTTATCTGTAAAATAAACTTGGTCTGGAAGATGAAAATTGTTCATCTGCACTGCACCCACCTCTGCTTTTATTGAGAACAGGGGGCTGTAAAAAAAATCCTTCAGAGGGCAGCACTTTGGACATACCTGGGTCACTTTCTTGCACTCAATCTGTTTTATAGTTTGTGTTGAAGTCCAGGCAACAATAGCTATTCAGTGATTTTATTTTGTGATGCAAGCATCATATTCTAGTTTCAAACCCTAACATGTGGTTTTGTCTTTCTAGAAACCAGTTCAGGGTTGTTTGTAGTTTGTGACAATGGCATATTAAAGTTGTAAGATGTGAAAACTTACTATTCAGTCATTTTCTACTCATCATCTGAACCAAAACAAAAAAATAAATAACATTTAAAAAATACAGTATTTTCCGGTCTATAAGTCACACTTAAAAAAAAAACACACCTAATTTTGATGTCCTGTGACTTATGGGGCGGAGCAACTTTTCACGCGGAAAATACAGTATATATGGGCCCCCATATTGACTCAAGCCCAGGGGCCCCCATCCTTCTAAATCCGGCCCTGCGCCCGAGACATGTTTGGAAGAAGTCAAACCGAAACAATTTAAATCTAGCAGATTTGACCATTTCGTGAATTGATTAAGGAACGGTTAAGCTCAGGAACCCTTGTGCTATAATGTCAGCTAAGAAATATATTTTTTCTCAGCAAAGAAATAATAGTTTTTACCGTGTTATCTTGTAAAGTCCTTCGTGCTGGCTCGCTTCTGTGGCCGCCATTTTCAGCAGGGCAAATGAGGCGCTGACGCGTCGCGTAGCGGTGACGCATAATAGATGCGTGTTATACGCCGAAGCGTGTTATTTATGGATTTTTCCAATTCATTGACAATAATTGGACAAAGCGTGTTATACACAGGAGCGTGTTATACGGCGATTTTTACGGTAGTTGGAGTGAGGACAGAGGATGCAGAGGACAGAGTGAGGTGGAGGAGGATGACTCGCTGTGGCGACCCGTGAAAAGGGAAAAGCCGAAAGAAGAAGATCAATATAAACAATATAAAGCCTCAGAAAAACTGTACAAATAAATTAATGTTCACCTTTTATTTGTATTGAGCCTTCAATTTTTTTTAAATCACCATCAAATAAATATAAAATTTTCAACTTTGTCAATATTAAGTTTTAACGTTAAATACCATAACATAACTCATGCAGCAGACGTTTACTGCGTTTATCTTTTGTTACAGATGGGGTGTTGTTTCAGGGACACGTTGGCTTAAACTTTTGTTGTGCTTCATCTTCTGACTCTCAGCAAATTCTATCGAGTGGAACAAGTTAGAGGTGTTCCCACCACTAGTTGGAACGACTCTCCATCACATTTTGCAGCACACTGAAACCTGCAGTTTATCAGATCTTAGAAAGCCGAACCACGTCCACACCGCCAAATTTGTCTGTCCTCTCTTATCAGATACGTCATCTGCTTTCTCTTCGCTTGTGAAACTTTGTTCAGTCACATTCTGACTGACGGTGATGCGCACTCATTTTGAAGCGAAAACTTAACACGGGTTGGAGATTAGCCTTGACTAGCTTGCTACCACTGACTCCTTCTGGACTCTAGTTCTGCGTAACATCTACGTCACCACACACTTACATAGTTGTATCGCAGCTTTTTCTGTTTGGGTTGAAACTGAAGCTGCCGCTTCAACACGCACAGAAAAAGAAATGTGTCAGTGAAACGCTGTAATCATATTAAAATATCGAAAATGTGCTTAAAACTCATATCACCATTATTGAATAAAAATATATTGCAATATATATCGATAATGAATTATTGTCCAGCCCTACTGGATGATAGCGCATGAACTTTGATGTCCTATCCATCACATAATAAAATAATGCGTGCCTCTCAGTAGTTTATTTTTACCTCAATCCCGATACTTTTGATTCTTAAGTCAGCCCACTAGGCGTTGCTCCGCCTTTACATTGCAGAGCCTCTGTAAAAATCTACTGACAACTATCAACTTGTTCCAGAAGCAGAACCTACTAACAGAAACACGTCGCTGCAGGGTCCCGTCTCTCATCTCATTCAACAAAATTGTTTTAGCTTGGATGTAAAGAGCAAAAACTCTCTTGTACAGTAATGCACACAAGTAAGCATTTAGCACAGATGCATGCAGGCTGCAGAATCAGATGCTCCACGGCGGACTGACGTTGTTTTATCCCAATGCAGGACATCTTCAGAGGGCGAACTGTGCACCTGAAGCCCACTGGTATATCCAGGTCAGTACAAGCAAAACAAACAAACAAAAAACTGGCACTGTGCACCAGGAGGGTTAAAAGAAGAAAACAGGACTAAAACCCCCTTCATGTTCAACCTCCATGAGACAAGAGTAAGTTTGTCTAATTTACAGCTACTGGACCTGGAGAGTCTGATGAGCTGGAGGGTCTTCACAAAACTCTGGACTGGAATTTAAAAAAAATTAATTGTCCAAAAAAACAAACAAAATCATTCTGAACTAATGGGGAAAAAATTGATGTGGAAAAAAAAAATGCTATAAAATATTGTAATTTTTTTTTGTCTACCTGAAATAGTTTTTTTTATTTTTTAACTGAAGATCTTTAAAAGTTTAAACAAAAAAGTTTTTTTTTTCAGGCTGATAGCTCTAAGTTCATTGTGGGGGAAAAACAATATTAAAATAGTGTTTAAGCAGCTAAATAAGGTGGTAGATTGTTCCCCTAACAGTCATAAAGTTAGGGTTAGTAAAGCTACCTTCTCTGCTGCATAGTTCTTGGGTCTTCTGGACGTTTTTCTGTTGTCTGACACAAAGACTGTGCTCCCTGCTTCCCTGAAGACACGCTGCCCTGAAGAACAGATGTTAACAGATGTTAATAGAGTGAAAACAAGTAGAGGCAGAAAAATTCCGATATCAGGCAAGGCTAACAAAGGTGACTGACTTAGGAAGAACATACCCTGGTTTGTGAAGGGGCATTGTTGCTGGTGTGCAAGCTCAGGAAGGATTTCTGGGAGTTCTGGGCCGTGCCATTCCGAGGAGAGACATACGGCCGAGGTGGTGATGCATCTGTCGCCAGAGAAACCGGGGACTGACTGAAGTGTTGGGCTGAACACAGAGAAATGTAGAAAAGATCATTTCTGAACAAAGTGCTGAAAGTGAAAATGCTCAGGTGGTGTATTTTATACAACGTCAAAGTTCATGTGTGGATTTAATATTTGCATTAGAGAGCTTCAAATGGCTAAAGAAAAAAACATCAAACATCTTTTTAATTCACACCTTGCACGTTACTGATGTCAATTCAATTCAGTCTATTTATAAAGTGTTAAGTCACAACAGAAGTCATCTTAGGGCACTAAACAGAAACCTTCATATATAGCCGAGGCTCGGAGTCCGGCCTCGCATGCTTCAATGGGTCGGCAGCTCGTATGATCCTCCGCGGTGACGTCACTTGCTCTAATTTTGTCGTCAGTCACCAAACAAATCAATCACCTCGACTTCAACATTAAACATGGCGCTGTCATTACTGTTTTTAAAATCTTAAAAATAGATCCAGCCGTTGCGCCGAATTCCGAGAAATTGCAAATTGGTGAGAAGTTTCTGAGATCCAGTGACTCCTCCCCCTGACCAATCAGTGTCCTGCATTTACATTTCGGTCCGGATTCAGCTCGACTCAGCTTGAACTGTCCCACTAAAGAAGCAGGCACAAAACAAGATCCCGAATCAGCCTCGAATGAGCTAAAAAATACTGTGGAATAGCGATTTCTCCATGGAGGAGTGAGTAGAGTCTGGGGCTGAGTAGAAGCAGTGCAAATGGGACATATTCGAAAGGAGTGATTTTATCTGAACTCCGCAGTGCCTGTGTGTGTCGTATCTGACTGCTCACTGTCCTTGCATCCCCCCCCCCCCCAGCATAATGTTGGCGTCATTATGTGGTAGTGTGCACAAAACCAGCCACTAGGGAGCACAAGCCAGTGTATCTCTTGTGCCGGTCCCAAGCCAAGGTAAATGGTGAGGGTTGTGTCAGAAATGGCATCCGATGTAAAACACTTTAGCCAAAACCATAATGCGAGTTCATCAAAGTGAAACCATACCATATCGGTCGAGGCCCGGGTTAACATCGACTGCCACCGGTGCAGTTGACAAACAGGGTGCCGGCAGAAATTGTGCTACTGTTAAAGGAGACCAAATATTGGTTTTATAAATTTTTATGGTATGTCTGTGGGCTATCCAGACCATGTTCATTCAATTTAATGCACAAAATAATTCTTAGATAATAAAATATCCCCTTTCTAGTTGTGCCTTTTCTCACTTCCGTTCTGAACAGGCCGTTTATGATAAGGCCACGCCCTTCAAAAATCTGTTTACATTAACTCCGCCCTCCAAAGGGGACCCTGAGTCAGACCCAGAGGCAGACGCCATTTTGGGCAGGGCAAATGAGGCGCTGACGCGTCGCGTAGGCCGCTGAGAAACATCCATAAGTTCACCCTCCATGTTAAAAACTCTTCGTCTGACTCTTCGAAAACAAGCAATAAGGCTGCAGAGTAACACACTGGCTGCTAACTGCTATACACGCTCTCTCTAGCGGGGACCGCTTTTTTCACGGACCACATCCGGCGCGGACCGGATATGGTCCGTGAGCAGTCGTCCGGTTGATTTAAGAGCCCGTAAATAAGTTTTTTCGTTATAGATAATTAGTTATTAGCGGTACTGCATTTTAACAACAACGAAACATCGAACTCTAGTAGCCATTGTGCTGACATGAACTCAGGAAAAAAAAACGTGACGTCTTTTATACTGAAGTGGGTGGAGCATCACCAGGGGTTGCTAGGTGAGGGGCTGGACTCAGGTTGGGGTGGGTTGTCCTGCGAGCTTGTGACGTCACAAGCGGCAGGATTTGAAAACGAGACATTTATATCACTGAAAAATAAATATACTTAAGGGCGAAATATACCTGAGCGTACATGCAGTACGCCTATACGCCACGTACGTACGTCAAGACAAAAGCGTAGCCCCGCGTAGCCCCTCAGGGCATATACGCGCAAAGCTTTTTTTTACCGCGGACGCTTGCGCGGTGTCTGACCATAAACTTCCCCGGCGCCGGACTGTTTTGTATGTTACACAAATGAAATAAATTCCCCTTCTTTATCGCTGATCGGGCCTTTTCTTTTGTTTTTTTGCCTAAAGTCAAGTAACCGCTTCTTCCTCCGTTCACTCGATGACTGAAATGAATGAATTCAGGTCCTACCTGGGTGCGCGATGTTTTAAATATTCCCTGGTGGACTGTGTGCTGCAGGAAAAGCGCTCCCTGTTATTATTTTTATTTCTGAGATAACTTTTTATAACATATATAGTAGAAACACCGCATCAGAACACCGCAGAAGTCTTCAGCGAGCTGCTCATGATGCATTCTCGAGGTTTCACTGAGCTGACTGAAAGCTGTCAATCATTTCAGTAGGCGTGTCAGCAAGTGACCAATCAGCGAGCTCAGTTGAGTCCCCTCCGCGCGCAGCTGCTCATATTACAACAAGGATCTGGAGCGAGAACGTTTGAAAGCTGATAAAAGCCGAGCTATAGCAGCGAAAACATGCGCACAAAATGCGCGCGTACAGTGGCGTACTTCATGTACGCTCAGGTGTATTCCAGCCTTTAGAGTAAATATACCACTGGGTGCATTTTTTTTGGTCCTAGGACTGTTTTTTTAATAAGTACATAACCAAAGTTGAGTAAAAAAAACATTAAAAAGTGAATTTTGCATCTGTGGTCTCCTTTAAGCAAATATATTATTATATTCCTGCTTATAGAGCTCAAATCTGCACCGGAAGTACCGGTACTACAATTAATTTCTGCCGCCGCTGTTTGCATTTGCAAATGGCCAGAAAATTCTGTTAATAACCACGCAATGTGAAATTGAGCAGAGTAAAATGTTTACAAAAAGTTGTAGTGATGTGAAATTTTTGGGACTGGAGTTGTTTTAAAACGGCTGCAACCTGCAGTACGGTACTTTGGTCTAATGCCGGTTACCCACCGGAGGGCGGCTGAAGCGGCCGGTTTACATTGAAAGTCTATGTGGAGACGCGTCGAACTGTGAAGCGGTGCGTTTTGAGTTTTTGAAGCGGCGCGCCGGCACGCGGCAGTTCCTTTCCACGCACGCGCACGTCCGAAACAACCTACACGTTGAGCAGCGTCGAGCCGCCAAAGTCTCACAAGTTGATGTTTTTGCCGCTCGACGTTGCTCGACGCGTCCAGCAACCAATCGGGAGAGCCTCTGCTATGTGATGACGCAACGACAACAGGACTTTTTTTGGACTTTTTAAACTTACCTCATTGAGCCTCCATGAATTGGAACCAGACTCCGGTAAGAATCTTGGCATTTTAAACAGTTGCTGCTGTCCGCTCAGCGTACGATCACCCCAAACATAAAAAAAACGTTTTAATCTCAACAAAGACTGTCGGAGCTGCAGTTCGGCTCGTAGAAAACCCACTCCAGTAGGAACGGGGGTCACGTACTGCTGATTTTATCTGCCAGCAGCATGAAAACACAACAACTGATGACCCTCTGCCTCCCCCTAGTGCGCGTCATCAGACGCGTCCCAGTGGGTACCCGGCATCAGTGACAAGCGGCCAAAAGGGGGCGGCAGGAGCGTTCTGACAATTTAGGTGGGTACCCGGCATTAGCGTTGCTTAGCTTTCAGTGTTTCAGTCCAGTCAGAATTATGCCTGGTACCCACCTAATTTCTCAAAACGCTTCTGCCGCCCCCTTTTGGCCGCTTGTCACGTTCCCACAAAGCCAGTGAAGACCGTCTGATGACGCGCACTGGGTGGAGGCAGACGGGAGGGGGTCTAGCTTGTTTTCCGGGTCAGTTGTTGTGTTACTGCAGCTCCGACAGTCTTTGTTGAGATTAAAACGTTTTTTTATGTTTGGGGTGAACGTACACTGGAGCGGACAGCAGCAACTGTAAAAATGCCAAGTTTCTTACCGGAGTTTTGGTTCCAATTCATGGAGGGTCGATCGGGTAAGTTTAAAAAGTCTAAAAAAAGTCCCGTTGTCGTTGTGTAATCACATAGCAGAGGCTCTCCCGACTGTTTGCTGGACGCGTCGAGCCACCAGAGATCGAATTTTATGACGTTGGCGGCTCGACGTAGCTCGACGCGTAGGTTGCTTTCGGACGCGCGTGTGCGTGGAAAGGAACTGCCGCGTGCCGCCGCGCCGCTTCAATCACTCAAAACGCGCCGCTTCACGGTTCGCCGCGCCTCGACGCGTCTCCACATAGACTTTGAATGTAAACCGGCCGCTTCAGCCGCCCGACACGGGTCCGGTGGGTACCAGGCATTAGGATCATTTTTTTAAACCGTGGCTGTGCAGAGAGCTACCTGAGCATGAACTTTGTTTACTTACAACAGGGAAAACAACTGTTCATAACCTTTCCACAAATCCCCACTTCAAAAGATCTGAACTACTCCTTTAAGAGGGCACCAGTAACCCTTGTATAATCAGTCTGCATTACTTGAGTGAAAAACTCTTGAAGAAATGCTGAAGATACTTCACATAAAATGAACATTCTTTCCCCTAATCTTTTCAAATGCTTAAAGAAAATGTGAACTTTCCATTGAATTCTGAATTTACCGTATATAAACAGATTTGCACCCTTGCACTGTGTACTACAAAAAAAAAAAACAGATCTAGTTTCAATAGTTTAGACGGGGTGTGGATTATTCTATTGCCTAGGTTTCATCACTATTACCAATTAAACTTGAAGGCAACAAGCATCATAAAACATTCAGGGGTAAATAAAGTGTTGAATAATTCTCATCGAATTACACAGAATACTGGATGTCACGGACATCATTACACTTTTTTAATGAAGTTACTGTAAATTTAGAAAAACAACCTTAGATAATATTTCAAAGAGTCTTACCCATCCAGAACCTTCCATGTTATCAGGCCTCTACAGCTTTTCAGCAAGAAGAGAATGCCCATTTCCACATCTGTAAATCAAGCAAAGTGGTTACTCTTACCTGCTCCATCTTCTCAAGTCAGCTTTTGTGAAATACTCGCTGCCTTCTCTCGTGTCTGACATCTAGAATTGGCAGGTTAAACTGCTGTATCTCACTCAACAGGGGCTCCAGTGTTTCCAGGACCTAGTCTTCCTTCGCTAGCGCCAGCTGCTCAGGGTTACGAGACAGATGCTCACTACCTGGAACGACACTGCAAGCTTCCTCCATGGGCGTTGTGCTCGATGCTGCCTTCTCCCTTCTCTCTCAAAATGCTGACTGGTCCACTGTGCTGGGGCTGAAGACGTCCTGTCTGACATCTGCAATCTTCCACACTAGCGATGCTGAGGGCCCAACTGCCGGTGCTTGTAGCTTCTATAATGCTACTTTCTCAATACCGGCACAAGTCGTGTCTGGGCCCTTCCCCAGGACAACCCAAACGTCCCTTTACATTGACAAACACAGGCTGTATTCACACGTACACACACATATTTACAACAGTCCCACAGTTGAAAAGGCTGAACTGGCTGATGAACTACACCAACATCACGATAAGGAGACAGGTAAATTTAACCCTTTCTTAACCAATGATGCACTGCACCTCATGTTACTTTACTACACAGTTTTATTTTGTCTTTTTCTACCAATTAAAATGAACAATCTCAAATTTGGTTTATTGGGAACAGGAGGGGTGAATCATTCCTTTGGGTCTAATCCAGGCCATTTATATTCATTGACACTGTTACTATGAAGAAGTTACGGTACACACTGTGCTTTACATACAAAAATCAAAATACACTTGCAATTACACAATCAAAATAACTTCAAAAAGAGGGAAAGTGTAATTGTAGCAGATATAAGGGCCTGATGTAACAATGCTATCTGAAAAAAAAAAAAAAAACTTAAAAAGATAAAAGATTAACTGGTCGTGGTCATCAGAAAACTAACTTGTATATAAAGTAAAATGAAAATAAGTAAAAAAAAAAAAAGAAAAAAAGAAGAAAAGAACAGTTTACTTATTCACCCCTGATACCATAGGCACAAAACACACACATTAGACGCAGAAAAAGGAAAACTTCCTCAGAAGGGAAACATCTATCACGATTAGGGAAGGGCATCATGTCTGCTCTCATGTCTTGTTCAAACAGTCCTTCTTCCATAACTTCTTGGATTTAGCTGCAGTAAAGTCTGACTTGTGTTCCTCTAATGCTTTCAGAAGACTGCCTCAAAGTAACCTGCAGCTTTCCTGACAACTCCTTTGCTCACCTCCTCGCCTCTGCTGCTAAGAACTGAAGCCTGTTGAATGGATACAGGATAGAACACATAGTTAATCTGCACTTTCATCGGGCTCACTCTGTACTGTGCTACGACGCTGCTGTGAGACTGAATGCAACTTACCAAAAGCAGAGAATATTCAGTAACGCCGTGAGCCGTAACCTCCTCCACCACCACCACCACTGTTTCCAGAGCCATAGCCACCTAGAATTAGGGAATTAAAACGTGTTACTACTGGTACTTAAAATGTCTTTTTGAAGTCTAATATAGATATGTAGAGGAGAGAACTTACCACCATAGGGTCCACCACCACCACCACCACCCGAGCTTCTGCCACCAAAGTTGTTTCCCTTCATGGGCCCATAGCCTGACTGCTGTCCACCATAGTTTCCAAAGTCGTTGTAATTTCCACCTCCTCCTCCTCCTCCTCCTCCATAACCTGGAAAGAAAGTTCATTTTAAAACAAACCTTTATTTGTTTTGCTATATAGCTAATACTTTTCCACAGAAATTTAGAAGTGTACCTCCTCTATTTCCTCCATAACCTCCGTCACAATTGCCACCAAATCCTCCACCTTGGTTTCCATACCCTTGACCACCACCACCACCACCTCCATAGCCCCCTCGGTTACCTCCATAACCAGATCCACCACCACCACCATAATTCCCTCCAGGACCTAAGAAAACAATACACATTTTAATGTTTCCTTTTTATGACTATTAACAATGTCAATTTACCAAAACTGTAAAACATTTTCTACAGACATTGAAAGTGGCTATGTGTTACACAGTTATAGTTCTAATATGTAATCTCAAAACAACATACTTGTTAGGAGTAAGGGGCTTGGTAAAAAGTTACATTTCTTACCATTGTCAAAGTCGTCATCATAGCCACGCCCTCCACCAAAGCCACTGCCTAGAAATGAATAAACAAACCAAACAATGTCAAAAAACATCAAAAATGTTGCAGCAATATCACAGAAGTTTAATAGTTGACTTCAAATCATCTATTAAAAATCAAAAAAGGAAATGTATTGGCTGCATTTGTATAAATTAGCCTACCTCGATTAAAGTTTCCTCCCCCTCCTCCTCCTCCTCCAAAATTACTGGAACCACCTCTGCCCATGAAATTCCCTGATCCTCCAGACCTGCCTATGAAAGGTGTAAATTCAGAAACAAATTATTACATAATTGAACTGCAAACCACACACACACTACACACAGCTTGTGTAAACACAGCCTTACTTTTTTAACGGTATGCTTACCTCGGTTACTGGATATGGTATTCATTTCCTGTTTTGACAGAGCTTTCCTGACTTCACAGTTGTGGAAGTTGATTGTGTGGAATTTCTGAGCTGTAAAAAAAAGGAAAAAAAAAACAAAAAAAAACTAACAATCACAGAATAGTGTAAGTTTACTAATATTTGACTACTAAACCTGAACTACTGCATACCAACAATTTTGTCCACAGTGTCATGGTCATCAAAAGTGACAAAGCAGAATCCTCTCTTCTTCCCCGTGGAGCGTTCCTCCATGATGTCGACGCATTCAATCTTTCCGTATTTCTCAAAATAATCCCGAATGTGGTGCTCCTCCGTGTCTTCCTTGATGCCACCGACAAAAATCTTCTTCACCGTCATATGTGCTCCTGGTCTGTTAGAGTCCTAAGACAAAGTGTTTCTGTGAACACAGGCTCCTAACAACACAGCTGTAGTATCTTTCTCTTTGGTGTGAAATGTACATTTTTACCTCTCTGGACACAGCTCTCTTAGGTTCAACAACACGTCCATCTACTTTATGAGGCCTTGCATTCATGGCATCATCTACTTCAGTCACAGAAGTGTATGTTACAAAACCAAACCCCCTTGACCGCTTGCTGTTTGGATCTCTCATCACCTAGAAAAAAAAAAGATAGCAAAGACAGATTTAATTATTTATACTTAAGCTGATTTGTTATGTAGGACTATTTCTTTTAATAGATGAAAAAATACAAACCACACAATCTGTGAGAGATCCCCATTGCTCAAAATGAGCTCGTAAACTCTCCTCTGTGGTTTCAAAGCTGAGACCTCCGATAAACAGCTTTCGGAGCTGCTCAGGTTCTTTAGAGTCACGGTTCTGTCAAATAAAATCACAGTAAAAAGCCAATCAACAGAATGTTATTTCTGTAGTTGGAAAACACAAAACAACAAAAAAAACACCTTCAAATTCAAGTTTTAACAAGCACAACAGATCAGTGGTACAACAATAAGGATAAAAAAAGAAAGAAAACTAAAGCTAAGCTTTATTCAAAACAGCTAAACAGGTAAAATACAAGCAGAAAATACAAACACCAGTGCAATTACAGGCTAATATTTAAGAGACCAAACTCTGTTAAGACGATGTTGAACATGAAAAGCACCATCAAACTGTTTGGAACTGTCATATTTTTTCTTTGAAAACATGGGAAATAGTTTACTTTTTTATTTTTTTAGGTGTCAGACTCAAGTCATAAAAAACCTGCCTTAATTGCAGTACACTCTCAAGAACACATTAACCACATTCATTCTGTAAGGCTCCCACTCTCAGTCTCGCTTGAAAACCCACTTCTATTCTCTTGCCTTTAACACGGCGTGATTTGTTTTGATCCTCTCTGTACTGTACATTGTTCACCATTTTAGTTAGTTTCTGTTGCTATTTGTTTCTATATTTTTTATTTTATGTTTTCCTGTCTGCTATGCTTGTTTGTTTCTATTGTACAGCACTTTGGTTGGTCTTGTGTCTGTTTAAGTGCTCTATAAATAAATTGGTATGGTAAAACTGAACCAAATGAGAGAATAGACATATCTGAGCACATACACGCAAGAAAAAAATCCTAGCTAAAATTTAAACAGTCTGCCATCTTTTTGGTGTCACTTTAAAGTAAGTTTATGTTTTTGTTTTGTTTTTTCTTTCTTCCTCCATACATCGTTATTGTTTATCCAGTGAGAAACACTGCTCATTTTGATCAAATTGAAACTGTGGCTTCTTTTAGATGTTCTTCTGTTTGATATGGTTGGAAAAGGCCATTCCTTTCATTTTAAACAATGTTTCATTTATGAGTTTTACATTTGAGTCTGTGAATCTCAAAGCCGACCAATCCACTTATCTGTTCATAAAAAACAGCCCTGCTGGGCTGTCTTTATATTTATCACAGGCAAACAGCGAGATTACTTGAGCAAATTGTAAACTTAATGTCTTTTTAATCCATGGTGTAGAGCTCATATAAATATAAATATATATAAATATGAAATCATAATGAGACTTAAATAAATGCAAATGTGAAATGACGTTCGTTATAATACTTTGACTAGCAAATATTATGAGAATATTCTAAATAATGAACATTCATTCCACTGAAATGATAAATAAAACGTTTCTTCCACCGTTTTCCTGCATGGTTTTACAACTAGGAACGTCCTGCTGCATCCGGGTATGTAGGCTACAGTACAATTTTAAACTGTTAATTTAATCCTGCAATTTCAAGCTACAAAATATTTTGACATAAATAAATTGAATAAAAACCGAAAAGAACGAACAATCTTAACGAAGGTAGGATCACAATGTTTAAAAACAGAGGCTCAGTTAGCCAGATTAGAAACACCTGCATTTACCCGCTGAGCTAAAATGGCTGCCGAGTGTAGCTACCGAGCTCGTCCGCCTTTAGCTTCCTGTGACGGATATCGTTGGATTAATTTAGCACAACCGCAGATTTCACATTAAGTTATAATGAATAACAACATGTGCATATTTAAGAATAGATTACACTCGTTACTTTGGACTAAACGGAATACAGTAACGGCGTAGAGTAACAAAAATGTGTTAGCAACTATTAGCTTAGCCTAAACGATAGCTAACGACGTCATTGTCTTTTGAACTACAAAGAAGCAACAAATGAGCAAACAGCGAAATGCATGTTGCCACCGAACCCATAGCTGTGGCAAACTATGTAATAACAGTGCATTTTTAAAACGTTTTAATGCATTTACGCGTTTAATTTGCGACTCTTGAAGGCGCCTCACCTCCATTTTGCAGATATCCCAGGGCGGAAATAAAGGCGGTCACGTGACGAGCTCAGTTCGCTTGCGCGGTTCACGACAGCCCCACCTAAAAACATTAAAAATAAAAACACAGCAGAAACTATCTCTTATAGTTCATGCATACAAACAATGATTGATACGGTTGCGCATTCAGATTTATGTATACATTTTATGTAGATTTAACCTCTAACCTTTTAATGACGCTATTTAGCGTCACAACAAAATAAACTAAATCTCTCGCCACCTTGTGGCTAAAAAAATGCAATTCACAATCGTTTCTAGTTTGTGCATTTATCATGTACAACAAATATTCCACCGCATTAAAGGAGCTGTATGTAACTTTTCCAACAATATATTTTTAACATATTTCTTCACTCTGTCACTACCTCCTGACATACTGATTTTAGACAAGTAATCTCTGAAAAAAACTATTGTCCCCTTGCTTCTCTAAAAGCATTTCTAAAAAGCCAAGGTGACACGCCCAGGGTTGCCAGATCTCCAGACCGAAAGAAGCGATCAGCTCCTTCAAAACAAGCACAAACAAGCGGCTCGCTCTTTAAAAAAAGCCCAAAAAAAGCCCAGCTGGCAACCCATCCCATTGTGTAAAAAAAGGCAGTTTTAAACAGTATAAACATATTTATTATGGCATTACATATATCTAGCAAAATTATACATAAAAGAACGTATTCAGTCTAAAAAATAAAAATACATTTTGCATTTTTCTCCCATCTGTGGTCGGATCCAGTCTTGAAGAGCACGCTCTTTCTCCCAATCTTTATTATATTTTTTTCCATATTTACCCCACTTAGAGCTCACATTAGCGTTGTCTTGTCTAGACAAAGAATAAAGAACAGAGACAAAGAATAAAGAACAATGTTGCATTCGCGTGTAGTCGGATGTCCCGTGAAGAAACACGGTTTTTAATTTTAAACTCACTTTGAAAGTAATTTTCATTAATTTATCATTTTGTTTGCTAAAAACGAACATAGTTGAATGATACAAGATATATATGTGGTGTCACTATATGCAAAGTTCAAAAATGATGTCACAATACTGTAATGTATACAGCAGTGTTCGTGCATGTATATTACAGAGTGTCATTGAACGCACCGCGAGAGAGAGAGCGTGACGTAGGCACGCGGGTTCAGTGTGTGTGTGAAGGTAACGAATTTCTGTTGTAAGCTGCCCAAGACACATTTTTGTTTTTGTTTATGTGCCTTTATTCTCTTTTGTGCTATGCATGCCTTAAGTCTCGAGCCTTGTTTGACATTGTAAGTTTTTTTTGTACTTGTTTTTTCTAT